>JAPMOB010218368.1:0-18658 GCA_029875015.1 Lepomis gibbosus | reverse complement strand
GAGAGAGAGAGAGAGAGAGAGAGAGAGAGAGAGAGAGAGAGAGAGTGTCATTTAATGCGAATCGCTTTCTCAGACACCACTCGCTACAGCATAGCTGGTACATATACAGCTAGCTGGGAGGTCAGCTGATCCACCTGAGAAAGGAGGGGGCAGAGTGAAAAGAGGTGCAGGGACAGAAGGGAGAGAAAGATTTCATTCAGGGCGACACAAACCACAGAGCAGTACATTAACCAGGAAGACTGCTGGCAGGTAACTGATCCATCTGTGAGATTGGAAAACATCAGCAGATCAATAAAGGGGAGGAAGAGGGTTCAACAGACGGAAGGTTTGTTTAGGATTATCTCAGAATTGGGAAAGAAATTTCTATCTAGATGGCCTGAACTGTTCCTCCTGCTTTATTATACTAGAAAATGATGTAACTTCACAAAAGACTGACTGACTTTTAAGCATCCTGTTGTGTCAAAATGCATTTTTTTAAGCTGTTGTGTGAAAGAAAACAGAGTTCCTATTCAAAACAAAATGACACCGTAGTCAGGCAGATGAAATACACCCCCTCACTGGCAGTACTTCATTAAGTATTAATGTGACTCGAGTGTAGGATGGACTCTTCAGAGTAATTCAGCACTGAATGGCCTATTTATATTTCTTTAAGCTTTACTTTAGCAGAATGTCTCTTGAGGCTCATTTATGGATGGATGTATAGACAACTCGAGTGCATGTTTTTAAATCTAACTTGCTTGATATTCAGGAAAAGCTTAGCTAGAAAAATGCTTGTTTGTCATTTACCTCCAAAGCATTTCCAATGTGGTTTGTTATCATACTTTTGACCAACAATAAATCATACTGATGTAAGAATGTACTTTTCATGGCCTCAAAAATATGAAAGCTTTGAAGCATGCTTGGTAGTGGGTTTGGTGGGAGACAAAAGAGGAAGGCGCGTAGTGAGAAAGGACAAGTTGAGTCACTTCCAGATGAAGACATACACAGCTGAAAGAGATCTAACAGGAAAAAGGACGAGGAAAAGGATGAGATGGACAGGCCAGTAATTGCTACAGGGTTGGGCGGGATTACTAAAATGCACTAATTGCTCTCTGGGGAAGACTTAATTCTACATGTAGCTAGAAGCAGTACCTTAAAGGTTACTCCATCCACCTGTAATAGCCACGGGAGAGAGAAGGCAGAGGCATAAAGGATCAGAGGATGGAGAGTTTGTGGGCAAGAGGAGGAAGAAAAAGCACTTAGTGATAAGGATGCACAGGAGTCTCTGGAAATTATAGAAATAGTAGATTTTTGGGGGTATGAGCCTGTGTGTTTAAGCACAAGTGGGACTGATGTATAAAGTATACGCCATAAACAGAACTAGGAGCTAACTATAGTGCATAAGCATAAATCAACATTGCAATCATAACTTTTATCATTCAAGTATTTGTCTAATTTAATCAGGTACTCTGATCTGCACGCTACTCTGGTCGCAGACCAAAAAGCAGTAGAGGAAAATCAAGAATACTTCAGTTACAAAGACAGAAAAGAAAGGACAGGGAACATTATGCTATCACTGAGCATTAAACTCATCTTCTCCTGATGGCGTTCTTTTCTATTATCAATTAGTTTAATTTAATTGTTTGATGTCTTTATTACAAACGGGGTGTAATGCTTCACTGGCAAATCACTTTGTTGTGTGCAAGGATTCAATTGATTGTTTTGAGGACATAATTAACGCTTCAAATGTGCTGCGATACGATGACTGCAGTCTTGACCAAAGTTACGTTTCTCCTTGCCCTGAGTGGACTGGAGGCTAGATTGTGAGTGGCTCAAAAATGACAATGTCAATAAAGAAATCCTTGAGAAGCCAGTGAGTATTAACACTACACTCAAAACAAATGAACAACATTTATGGTAAAGTGACAGTTACTGCTCTGATGAATGAGACTGATGCACAAAAAGAAATTCTGCTTTTTGGTGCCAACAATAAGGAGCTAAAAGGGCAGGTTACTTTTTTCTATTACGGTCAAATATTCCTCTGTTTTTCCTGTGTATAATGAAATTAAATTGGGAAAATGACCATCCATCCATCGTCAACCGCTTATCCTGTGTACAGGGTCGTGGGGGGCTGGAGCTTGTCCCAACTGACATTGGCCGAAAGGCGGGGTACACCTGGGCAGGTCGCCAGGCCATAGCAGAGCCATAGACAAACAACCACTCACACTCACATTCACATTCAGGCACCAATTAACCTAGCCTGCATGTCTTTGGATGGTGGGAGGAAGCCGGAGCACCCGGAGAGAACCCACGCAGGTAGATTAAGTCAGCAATTCAGGACATTGAACTGATGGACTGGATTACTGGAAAGACTAGCAACCATATCTGTGGAAAATAACTTTAATCCTATAAAGAATAAGGTTTAAGTTCCATTTTGGCAACATGGCGGCTGTGGAACAAGGTGTAAACACAACATGGATTTATTAAAACCTTAAAAAGTTGATCTGGAGATAAGCATTCATTTAAAGTGGAAAAGGCAGTCACTAATGTTTGGTGCCGGCAGGTAGTATACGGAGGGTTAATCTGAGCTTTTTAGCTTGAAACGAGATTGATGAGGGCCATGAGAGTGAACCAAAACAGTTAGCTGAGGGCTGTCAAACAAAAACAATGAGCCGAATAACTAAAACACTCCATGAGGGGAAGCACAGAGTGAGAGAGTGTTAATTCTCAGTGGGTTTGTCACTACAAGCAACACCTTTGACAATACACATCGTCACTTGCAACTCTAAGCAAAATCATTTGTCTTTCATGACCTCCTGACAAAAGTATTCACTTCTGAAATATGATCTGAGGTTACTTTACAGATCATGTTATCCTAAAGCCAAAATGCTTGTCATACAAACACATGGCCTTATTTTTGACAACATTTTGTATTAGCAACAGTGCAGTAATCAACATCTTGGAAAATCTAATGGAAACCTCACTCCCAGTTTATTGTTAAAGTGACGAACATACAAATAAAACTCACTATTACACAACTTACAAAAGGATCACAAGGACAAAAATTGACCCCACTCTCACTCTTTCGTCTGCGTAACACTCCCACTATTTAGTATAATTTTCGAGCCAGCGCAGGTAATTCTAGCAGCTCTTTTGTTCGGCTGTGTGACTCTCAGCTCAGTGTACATAGCCACGACAGTGTTATGTTCAGAAAATAAGCATCTCTGTTAATGCCTGGTCGCCTGGCAGAGAACAGAGCTATCTCCTGTTACCTCTCGGTTTCTTTGCTCGGAGCCAGCCTGAAGCTTCTGTGGATTCTTCAGCTGTTGCTCCAGTTTCTGGATCTCCTGCTGGAAGAAATCTCTCTCGTGTTCTCGGTCCACAGCTTGTTCCTGGATGCCAAAATAACAGACAGACAAATAAATAAATATTAAATCATTACAGGCTTGCCTCATTTGCAAAGATGTCTTGAATTCACCTGTTGAGAAACTGGTTTCCTTGTCATAGAACTGTTCAATGAGACATTTTAAATAATCAGTATGTGTGTTATTTTTCTCCCCCATTTACAGTTTGTCGTGTAGTCAATGCTGTACTACATAAGTCTAAATTGAAGGTAAGTAAGGCCATGTGAAGGGATCGTTTGATTGTTTTAACTGTTAATAAATCCTGCTTGCCTGCAGACCCCGATGAAACTTGGACATACCTTTAGGAACAGGAACTATGCACAGACCAATAGCTATAGCAAAACAAGTGTTACAGATCAAAATTTGCAGGTTGCTCTTCTTTGGTTGATCATTTGATGACGTAAGCACTGACATATGGTGTTGTTGTTTAAGTCAGTAACAGAAGCTCAGGCAAACATCACATAATTTGCAAATACATGAATGGAGAGACACATGTAGTTGCCAGCAACCAAAATGTTTCTAGGAGCCGCTGAGAGTTCAGTGTCTCCACAGATTCTTCACTCATGTTAAGACCAACTATTTACTTCCGCTAATCTAAAGGATCTTTATTGTCCACAAATATGGAAATTTGTCTTTGGCTGGGTCAAAAAAACCACATCATTAAAAATAACAATAAAAACAACTTCAGATTTAGATTACCACAGAAAATATTTACAGGATCACATGAATTATGGAGCTTTTCATGGCTAGATAATCAATCACAAACTAATCAAACATGTTGCACTATTGTCAAAATATAAACAATTTGTCCTGCATAGTACTGATGAATAAGATTATATCTATGATAAAAGGAACTGGCAAAATAATTGAATTACATGTTTACAAATGTGCTCTTTTGATTTTAGTGTATAACCTACATCAACAGGAGAGAAGAGAAGGAATCTGCATTCAAACCTCAATTAGACAATTACATGCCAACTCCTGGCCAAGTGACCCAATTATGACAGTGGGAACACAACTCATTATACCGAGAGCCAAATGTGAGGTTGGTAGACTGGAAATCATGAAAATGTAATGAGAATGTTTAGCAGCTATTCCTGCCTTAACTTAATAACAGGGAGCCTTTCAAATTAACTCAAATTAGTCTGACTGTCAGAAATAAATTTGTCTGGTTACATACAACTGTAACATAAAGCTGTTGGAAAATTAAATGTGTTGCCCACAATATATCCAGTCATCATCATACATACCTTGCAAGATACATAATGTAATGATCTTTAAAATAGTTTTCACTTGTTACATATAACTTTGTCATTAACTAATAGGGGACAATAAGCTGCATTCCTAAAACCAAAGATATTTAATTAAATGTTTTTAAGACAGTGAAAAGCAGCAAATATTCACATTTAAGACCTGGAAACGTATAATTTCTTGGGAACAGCTCATCGATTAACTAAATTGTTTGACTGTCATTTCATCTTCAATTAGAAGATTTGGTACAAGAATGCAAGATTTTCCTTTATGATATAAAGAAAGCCCCAAAAGGAACCAATTTAAAATTATTTTGTCCCCCGATGTCAGAGTATACATCATTTTGAATGTAATAGTAAAACTGCCTTAGACAAACTGCACAGCTACAAGACATCAGAGGTCACCATCTTTGTCACTTACATCGAGGAACCTCCTGTTCTTCTCCAGCTGTTTCTCCAGAGCTTGGATCCGCTGCTGGAGGTCTCCGCTCTCCGTCTGCTGAGCGTGCTCCAGCTCAATCACCTTGCTGACCTGCTCCTCCAGCTCCGTCTCAAGCAGCTTCACCTGCTTCAGGAGGTCGGTGTTCTCCTTCTCCGCCTGACGCTGGACCTCCACCTTCTCTTTCATCAGCTTCTCGGTCTCCTCCAGCAGGTCTACAGGGTAGAGTGGAGGAGGGCTGAGAGGTTAGGTACCACTTCCTGTCAATTAATGGTGGCTAACTTTAGGTAATATTCATTCAGGTTTGATTGTGGTGACAAACAGAATACTGAGATGGAGCTAAGGAAGAGCCTGAAGTCTGTGAGCCATGTGATTAGATTAAATGCAAATGTTAGCTTTTTTCCATGTTGTAAAAACTAATAATTAACTTTCTTCACTGAAATGATGCAATTTTATTATAATGTGGTCACCTTTAGAGCTCCATCTGAATACCTCAGACTCCTCCAACATCTCAGTCAACTTCCCAACAGTAACACCACGAACATGATTCCCCATCATGATGCCTCCATGCCCCTCCGCTACTTTTCAGTGAACAACCCACACCGGTTTACCCAGGATCAAACCCCACAGGATTAGTGCAAAAGTAACAAGGTGAGAGAGTGCAAATGACAGAACAAACACGTGGACAGCCCGGACATCGCAATATCCATGCCCAATAAGCGTTTACAGGCAGGGGAGAGGTACTTCCTGAACGGCCAATCATCTCACTTACTCAAAGAAATGCTGTAAGCACAGCATCTACAGAATTTAAAGAATATGTTCTGATTAAAAAACATAGCTCAAATTATAGTGTAGATGATTGACAACTAGGAAATAATGACTACATATGTGCGTCTGAACTTTAATTTCATCATGCTAAAAATGAGTGCTAAAACACTGACTCCAAGACATTAAAAGTGACGAACCAAGACAAAAATCAATCAAAATGAAAAGCTGAAGCTGAAGGTTAGTGATTGAATTGAGTGAGTTTGTGAGCCCATAGCAAGCAAGCTCCAAGCTTTGTTGGTGAGTTGCCAGAGTTGGGTTAGAGAGATATACTGTCACTCAGCTACAGTAGACAATTATTAGAACATATAGTAGATATGACTGAGCCATGCTCAAAGTGGACACACCTGCTTCAGGTGCTGCAACCATTGCAGCTTCAACTAGGCCTACAGGAGAATAAGAAAGGACAGGAATGTAACATGCACTTGTTTTTGTCATGAACAGGACAACTCGTAGAAAAAGAGGTGAAAAGGGTGAAGATAGAATGGCAGCGCTTTTCTGTTCACAGTGGTAGGTTAAGGCTGTAGAAAGGATGCTGTGAAAGGGAAAGGTTTCTGAAATCGCCCATTTGGTTAAACCCTTAGATACAGAATACTCACCATTTAATCAGAGAATGTACTCATGGGATACCTTTTTGATAATACAGGGGTTATAATGCAGAATTAGCAGATACAGTTATCAAGCTTCCTTTTTCTGGAACCTTTCTTGGCGATTACCTGTAAATGTACGATTTGATGCACACAAGTACGGGTAGCAAGTGTTTAAACGTAGATCAAAGTTGCTGCCTCAGCGTCATTACACTAAAAACATTTTTTATTGGCTTTTGACCCTTGGTCAGAATTCCTGTCACTGATCATGCATTTTTGTTTCATTTTCACAGCAATGCAAGTCCTACAAAAGAAATCAATAAGAGAGCAGAGCACCTTAAAAACAGAGCTACAGCCTTTTCCAAGAAACAAGTAACCTATAGATGCAGTTCTAGGTATTGTATACTGTCAATATACATTATTTTTAAGGAGCTAAAGACACTGAATACAACTGCTGTATGACATGCAGCTGACACTGACTCTGGGTTAATAATTTACACCAATCTAGCTGTCAGGTGAAATACAAGGAACAATTACTGTTTTAATTT
Source organism: Lepomis gibbosus (assembly GCA_029875015.1). Classification (NCBI taxonomy): domain Eukaryota; kingdom Metazoa; phylum Chordata; class Actinopteri; order Centrarchiformes; family Centrarchidae; genus Lepomis; species Lepomis gibbosus. The sequence continues at coordinate 11,626 of JAPMOB010218368.1, read as the reverse complement.
TTGGTAATAAAGTTACTTTTGACCTTCTTTTTAATAATAGAACCATACCAAACAAACTGTTACTTGAAACTTGAGCTTTGTCAAAGACAAAAAACAGACAACCTTCACGCAAGAGGTGAGATTTAGTATTTTCATTCCTTTTTGCTATGATGTCTACAATTAAGTTCACAACATACAAACTACACTAGATGTTCAGACCAAGCTGAATAAAGAAATTTACTGTGATATTTCTTCATTCAACTGTGAGTGGGCTATTAAAGATGTGTTTAAATTATGGGATACATACGAAGCTCACGGGGCCCAGCATGCTCCCTCATGGCGTCTTGTTGGCGTGACAGCAGCTCCCGCTCCTCCTGCATCTGAAGCCTCTCCTGCTCCAACTCGTGCAGACGGCTACCTGTCACCTGGATGGAGAAATGATCTTTAGCTACAGAGTGGCAGAAAACTCTGATATCTACTGCGTACGTTAAATGTAAATATATGTTGTTTTGGCAATATTTTACATTTTCCTAATTGTAAAGATATATTTCGCTTTGGCTGCACTGACAATACTTGTTAGCACGATATTGTTGGTTTTGGCTTTTAACAGGATTCGTTGACAATAAGAAAAACACAGAATATCACCAGACCTATCCTTGAAGCACTATAGGCTGGATATATGCATGATGATACATGAATATGACACTAAAGAGAATAAAAACTACCTCACATCTCACATTTTATTTTACATGCACACATTTTAACTGGCTTGAACTCAACCTCAAGCACTTACTCGTGAGTCACTACTGAACTGCACCAGAGGCAAAAATTCTAAAATCTACCTTTATAATGTCATGTCCAATTATAGAAAAAAGGTTATTATTTTTCCTCCCCTCTGCAGCTGGAATGCCTCACCTGCAGATCTTGCTCGAGAATCAGCTGGAGTTCTTCCTTCTGACGCAACTGGTCCTCCAATGCAGCCCGCTCACCCGTGTAGCCATCAATCAGACCTGAATGTGGACAAAGCAAGAGAAGGACAGCTGTAAAGGCCGTTGAAATAGAAACTATTAAAGAGTTTTTGCATTGTTCTTACCCTCCCATTCTTGTAATCACTGAACAGAAGAAAGGAATTACAGCAGCCACCCATACTGTATGAATGGGCACTTAACAGCGGGATACAAAAACCAAGGTTACCGACAACACAACAGCCCATAAAAAACATACGTACATAAACGCAGAAGCGAACACAAGTGAGCATGTCTGACCTATTTTGCTTGACATGCAGCAGAAAACTGAGATGTAAACACAAAGAAATGCTCAATAATTACTGTAGTGCTCTATCACAGGTCAGCAAGCTTGTAGCACCAGAATGGTTTTCAGTTCATAGTTACATGAAAGAGGTACACACACACACACAAGATAATTTATTAATTTACTGTAAATGCAACAATGGTGCAGAATGAGAGCAAGTCTAAGGTAAAATTTGTGACATGATTCTTGTTTGCAGTGCTCAATAAACTCTTGTGTATTTTATTTAAAACAGAGAGGCACAAAGTAAATGTCATCTGTGTGGTCATGAGATAACTATTATTTCAGACATCTAAGCAGGAACCAAAGCAGTGTGTAAAGTTTGCCTAAGGAGGGATTCCTCCATGATACACAGCCATCAGGTGAACAGGATTACTGGCTAAAAAACAATGTCCACAAACTACACAGAGCTCTCTTGGGAAACTAATTCCTCTAATTCACTCTACAACACAATAATTCCATATCTTAATATTCTCCAACTTTGTCAAATTCCTGGTTTAAACATAACAAAAGCTGACTTTCCATCCTGTTAAGTGTTTTCACATACATATAATACTTTCCATCAATCAGCGAAGAGGATCTTTTTTCCACGTTGAGCCTGTCTCTTGGGTTCATTTAAAACCAGTTTGAAAAGGCCACACCCAGACCTTTTATTTGTGTGGATCACCCAGACAATAGGATTTGCACAAATAGATGTCCACAAGACATAGGTTGATTTCAAACACTCCCTAAAAATATTGAAAAAGAAGCATGTCACATGACCAGATGCGTCTGTAACTCTTTATATGAAATGACAGGTTGACAGCTTGGGGTGTAACATTTATTCTCCATAAGGGCTCGGAGAAATTGTGAATGCCATTATTTCAGTGTTTGTTATAGACTTAAGATGATGAATCGAGAAAAACATTTTGCATATTAATAATGAAAATAATTGTTAGTTGCAGCCCTATTCTTTTATTTTTTCTACAGTTTGCCACATGGTCTTCTTCTATAAAATTATAAAGCTTTATATGACAGCAAATATTTGCTGTTCTTCAACACCTTTATAGTATTACAGAAAACAAACATATTACTCAAGTAAAAGACAATATAAGATTAGTAACTGCTATAAACTCACCACTGTGTCCACAAAGCCAGGAAGATAGATATGACTGTTGTACTGTACATTTGCCAAATATGTGTGAGGGACCTAAAAAACAGTCGACTGGGTGAGAGATGTGGTTGTTAACAGCTGACCCTCATGGACCAGCTGCTTCTGACAAGGATAGGACACTGAGTTAGCTGATCTGTCGTAGTACTTAAACTGTTGGCCGCTGACTTCCTGGTGATTGAAAGCTAAAGACTTAAATTTTTCGCCGTTCTCACACAAGCGCCTTCATCTCCAGACACAAACCCTCATGATTAAGATGTCACAAACGCAATCAGATGTTCAAACACAAATAAGAGACAGAGTGACAAACAGAAATGACCATTTGTCGATTTCTCACCACAGATGGTCTCACACTCTCCCTTTCACACAGCTGATCCCATCACTCCCTCTAACACCCCCCTCCCCACAAACACATGCAAACATGCCTTTTCACTTAAGTGCCTTATGTTCACAGTCTTCCGCAATCATTCTGACATACAGGCACACATCTATTGCATTGAAGAAGAAGATGGCTTGTAGAAGCTGCAAACAGTATATACTGAAGAAAAAAAGTCACCCTCAGCCCGGTGAAGCTCCAGAGCTAGCTGCTCGCGTGCCCGGGCCTCCTCAGACAACCTCTCCTGCAGCTCCTCCTGCTTCTGCAGCAGCTCGTTCATCTCCTGGTTGTGGCGGAAGGACTCCCGCATCAGCTCAGTTTGGGTCAACCGGGCATGTTCAAGCTGAGAGGGGAAGAGGAAAGAGATGGTGTCACACAATGTGGAGGGAGAACTGGTCTATGCATTAAATAAGTTTAGCAGAACAAACCGCCCCTCATGGGGCACACCATCAATTTTACACATGAAGATCAGTTAACTCAAATTGGAGAACAATTCATGGGGTGAAAACTGCTGTATAGTTGTTGAGGCATTTTCATCAGGGTTACCTCAGCTTGGGCTTGAGATCAGAAAGCCTGTATTACAGATTGAGGATTGAAGTAGACGCTATTCAGCTGTACGATGCAGCATTTTTGCTTGGACAGATCTGACAGTGAGGATATCTCAGCCTTTGCTGCACTGATTTGAACCAGTCTTTTACAATTAGTTCTAAAATCACTGTATCACCTTATTAAACCTTGGAAAAGTATCGATCATGTAAAAGGAGCCAGTAATGACACCAAATGTCAGAGGTGGTGTTAAGGTATACAGCTACACTCTCCACTGTGAACTTCCACATGACATAGAAAATTTAAGAAGGTAAAAGCAACTTTCTTTTCCTTCTAGTTTGGAAATGGAGCATGGTCATAATTTAATTCTACCGCTTATCGTTTAATGTTTTCAACTGAATTGCATATTGACCATTGATCGTATTATTTCACTACAAATTTCTGTTGTGAAGTTGAATTGAAGTTCTTGTGTAATGCATAACAGTAGACTACAATTTGTTGATTGCAATGTCCATTTGATTATTTGACACATTATCTTATACATATTTACAAATCAATGAATATGACATGTATAATGTTGTTTAATTATAATGATTTCAACCATATCCTCCAGCCCATTAGGAAAACAGATTTTGTCTACTTATTATAGGAGGTAGATTGTAGTTCATTACCAATATGATCCATTTTAAAGATTTGCAGTTGGGAAGCAAATTGATAAATCAAGTTAAGCAGGTTACTTTTTAACATAAATTAGAAAAGCATTTTGTTGCCACCTTTAAGAATATACTACTATTACAAATAAATTGACAGCACAGTTAATGCATAACGTGCAAAGCTTTCAAGAAAGACTCTTAAACATAAGCGCACTGGCATATCACAAAAAGGGCAACTTGTACAAAAGTCTTTAATAAAATGAGGTTATCTGCAGATGTTTCAGATAATATCATTTGTATTATGACCCTCTGGTTAGGTCACAGAAGGCATCATTTCCTTGTGGCACAGCTATGAAATCACAATAATGCAATTACGCTTCAGCATGCTCACATTCATCCCACAGTAACAGTACTTTTCATAGATTTTCATATCTCCCTGAGCAGAGGTCTTACGGTAACATTATGGGAATCAGGAAGTGGTAATGTGACCCTGCCATATAGAAGTCATATAATCATTCACCTACTGTTTCAAAAGCAGGTCAGAAAGAGGTGCAGTGCTCACACGTCACTGACATTTAACTTACATCAAATTTGCATGTGCAGATCTAATCTACATAAAAAACAGGCCGTGAAATTGTACCTATAAAATATTAATCAACAGCACTGTTCTCTCCATCCAATGCATTCTGCTGGATGTTGCACAAACTCTCTATGTATAATTTAAAAACTTACTGTATAAGGAGGAGTGGGCAGGGAGATTCTTGATATAACCTTAAGAAGGTGACCATTAGTCCTGTGATTGACATGCGAGATCTGTGTCTGCACCACCACAGCATTTTTCTCGTTCAAAGTGCTGCATAGTGGGAAAGGTCGGGGAAGGGGTACACGAGATTCCACCTCGTACACATCCTGGTCCTCCCCTTCCACCCACGTGCTACTCTGCATGCTGGAGTTCCAGTAAGAGCGATAGGAATCCATAGTAAAGGAGGGATGGATGAAGGTTTGTTATGTCGGAGCTGCTTTCCTGGAGTCATCAAAAGAGGTTTCCGTTTGCCATGATCCGTCCGGCTGAGATATGCAACCGCAACTGAGAATTAAGTCCAAAGGGGAATGAAGTAGTGAGCAACGTTGTGGATAGCTCCAAGCAACAGTTTCTATGTGTTTGCCACACACACAAGAAGAGTAAACAGCATTTGGAGAGGGTGACATGCACGTCACCTTAATCCCATTCTGCCTGGTGGAGGTACAACAAGTTCCAGGTAAATATTGAAAGAGAAAATCATCCGGCAAAGGTGGGAATTGTCATGGTCTTACCAAAAAGTGTCATTCTCGGCAGCAGGTGGAAGTCACATCTTAGTTCGTCAGCTTAAAGAGCATTCCTGAACAGGATGGTATGGATATGTACACACAAAGGCAAGCATTTCTTCTCTTCGTGTCCTCTTTTGAAGATCTCCAACCCTCGCCCTCAGTATTCTCTGACCTTCTTTCTACAGAGTGAAACCATATCATGCCGCTCTGTAAAGCTCACACCCCCACGTCTGCTCCAGCTTGCTCTCTGCTCTCTCTGCTCTCTCTGCTCTCTCTCTCTCTCTCTCTGGAGATTCATTAACAATACTATGCCACCGTAGCAACACCGACCTTCAGGGAAGCTTCCCAGGGGCCCCTTTTAATTGTTTGGTCCAAGCGACAGGAAGCTGAGGGTGAAATGACAGCGCTCGGATCTTAAGTCTTTCGCGCTTTCCTTTTTACTTCTTCCTAGGATTGCTGTCATTCCCTCTCCACGTACCACAGTATTACTCAGTGGTGCTGGATCCCTCTCTTGTTATGCGAGGTTTACTTACCCCAGCCATGGTACTGTCACTCTGTAACACTCACTTTGCTTCTTTCTACCCACCCCTAGAAAAAAAAAAGATTCCAGATCCCAGACTTCCAGGTCAGTTTTCACTCCTCAGGACAAGAGGATTTTTCTTTCACTTCCGACATTGGCTACACACAGCAGGATACTGTTCAGCGAAAGTGGGAGGGAGGCAGGTGTGGCTTCAGTCATTAGAGCCAGAGGGCCAGGTAGGTTTGAAAATAGATCTCATGCTCTCTCTATGCACAGACAACACACTCCCTTCCCACAAAAAGTTGTCAAACTGGATTCCCTCCCCACGTAGCGACAGAAAAAAAGCAATTAAGGCGTTCTGACATGCTGCCTCTTGGTCCAACCTACTGTCTCTGTTTGGCATGTCAACCGTCATACTGCCTGCACACAAACAATTTCCACATCTCACTGAGGCGTCTCTCCGTCACACAATGGGAGTGAGCAGCGAGTGAGCAAACACCTTCCCCAGGCAAATTATTTACAGCAGCAGTTTAATAGAGGCACTTCCAACATTCCTGACTGGCTTGTTACATCAATCTGTCCACGACGCCGCTTCACAAGCAAGACGTGATGACCCACTCACAGACAAGATTAATGTACATCAGATCAATAGAAGCAGGAAAATCATTGAACAAACCATTAGAGGCTTTGTTGATTATAAGATTATTGTGCTGTTAATTGTGTGTACTTAGGAGATGTAAACTGTTTAACATGTAATCTGATTGTGAAAACTAGATGTGGTGTTGACTGGGGCTGCAACTAACAATAAATAACTTTTTGAGCATTTCATTAATCATTTAGACTATAAAATGTCAGAACATTGTTAATGTGTATAATTGCTTGTTTTGTCTGACCAACAGTTCAAAACCTAAAATCACTGGATAAAAAGAAAACCTGCAGATATCTCCCTTTTTTAAGCTGGAACCAGTGAATTTTCTGGAAATATATTTAAACGACAAATCATTTATTAAAATTGTTGCAGATGAAACGAGTCATCTAGAAGCTCTATTCTTTACTATCATAATAAGCCTTTGTAAGGTAAGTAACATGTAATAATTCAAACAAGAAAAACAGAGAAAATCTATTCGATCTTCATTCTCTATTCTGTTATACAAAATAAATGAAGTAAAGAAAAACCACCAAGAAGATGCCCAAGAAAAAGGCTGAGTGGGCGTATTGTATTATGATGAATGTAGCCTTTAAAAAAATCAAAGATTCAAACAACAACATTCAAATGATTTAATAGATTCAACCAACATGCACTCTGTGAATGATGCAACAACAGTGATGCTCGGCCAGTAATTTCTTTAAGGCTATTTTTAGATATACAAGATAAAATCCATCTCAGCGTGAGTAACGCATGCGTTTCAGCCAATGGGAAGATGTGCAGTGCAGTCAGTCAGTCAGTACAGTAACACATTCAATGGCCTAGTTAGACTCTGTGGACTGACACTGGACACAGCGGATGCACTACATGGACAGCCTGAGGGGGGTAGAGTAAGGGTTGTTCTACCCAACTGGACTATGATTGGCTGATCCACCAGACAAAAGATTAGTGTAAATAAAGCTCGTTTCTATAGGCAACCAGTGGGAATGAGGCAGCTCTTTTGTGTGTGAATTCTAGACAGGCCAACTTTGTTGCCGGCCACATTCTGTAGTCTCATACCCATTATGCTTCCATGAACAGGCGTAGAAACACATAGAGGGGGTTAACAGTGTTGAGTGTGTGTATTTACATGATTTGACAAAGGCTAAATGTGTCACTAGAGCTTTCTGTGTATTGGTAACCTTTACGCACAAACACACAGAACTGTTCGTGAAGAATTCCTCTGAAATCTAAAACAAAAACAGAAAGAAAGAACCCATTTTCCATGACAAAGGACTATAAACTAGAGATGGGGATCAAACGCATAGAGTATTGAAAAGGGCCAAGTACTGAGAGTTGGCATCAAATGATTGGTCAGATTTTTTGATTACATCATCAAAATCCAGGAAAATTTTCTAATTTTAAAAAATAAGTATTTTTAAAAAGGTATAGTTCAAAATTTTGGGAGATTACGGAAAGTTAGATGAGGTGACTGATGCTGCTGTTTGTCCCGGTCAAGTGGTAGTTCGGCAAATGAAATCCCTATAAAACGGCGAATTGTCGTTCTTACACATTGTGTTTTTTACATGGATTCATTAGAGAAATGTGTTAAATAGTGAGCTACAGGTGCAGATAGGCAGGTTATTACCTTTGTAGAGAGTCAATGTAGCTGTTTTCCCATATTTCTAGTCTTTATGCTCAACTTCAGCTTCTTATGTACTAAACAAATTCAACAGTCACAGTGATATCCATCTTCTCATGTCACCTCACCCTCAGCAAGAAGGTCAATAAGCTTGTTTCCCCAAATGTCCAACCATTCCTTTAACACTGATGCCTTAAGCAGTTTTAGCATAATTATTTTATTATAAATAAAATGTTTAAAATGTTCTGCAAACTACTCCTGAAAACTGTAATATTTCGGTAAAGAAACTCAAATTTTATATTGGCACCAATGTAAAAATTTTAATGGCTACTCACCCCTACTGTGAACTATATAATTACGTTGTACCTTACAGTAACTCATGATGTAGCCTGATAATTTAAACTGAACTGCCATTTTGTTTCATGTTATTCATTAATTCTATATTATCTTTTATTTCTATTTTATAATACATTATTTTATTGTATTGTCTATTTAAATCACTGAACACAACAGAGATGTGAGTGGTGATTCAGAGGTCTGGTGCGAGGCTAATTCATGGCAAAACTGGATGATATTGTATACTGCAGCTGCAAAGTCACTAACAAGAAAACAAAATATAGTTTAAATCCTTAGATTAAACACTATAAGAGTGTCTTAGGTAGCAAAAAGGGTCATAAACAGCAGGACAAGAAAATAAAGTGAGCTACAATGATACATTAATCCCAGACCACATAACCAAAAATGTTCGGTTTGTACCTGGTTGGTGGTGTCAGTGATGGCCATCAACATCTTCTCCAGAGCCGTTTGGAGTCGGCTGCTTATGCCCATCAAATATTCCTCGTTCTCTAGCTGTGTCCCCGCCCCCAGCAGCAGGTTTTCCATCATCTGCTGGGACAACTCCAGACCTTCATCAGCCTCCGTCTCCCCGGACCACAAACTAACATCGTCTGCGCCGGACTCGCTGCCCTGGCAACTTTCTGCAGAGTGACCTGGAATGACCAGAGGAAGAGAGAGCCGAAATCACACAAACCTGATATTACATAGTCAACAGAATCGGCACTATATAAATGAAAACTAACTGAATTGAAAGTTCATGCCGATTTTTTATGAATAAGAGGACTATTAAAGATTTAAAAAAGACAAAATATTTTCTGTTTTACCTATTTTATTTTACTTTAAACACATAAACCAAGATACTGTAGTAGAATAATTAGCACAATCATGTTATATTCTGACTAAAATCATTTGAAGCTTGCATGAATAAATAAATAACTAAAGTGTATGGCTTGGCGTAGGCCAATAACATTTACAAAATGCTACTCATGTGTATTTTAAATTCATAATATAATACAAGGCAAGTGTATGACCATAATAAGGGTGTAGGGGCATCATCTGGTTCAGATGACACAATGCTCACACGACTGACTTTAAGCCCCGTGACGTACTCGACTTTGTAACCTAACCTTCACATTCTCAGAAGAAGGAATATCATGATAGCAGCAGGCAGCAAGACACTGTGTTACTTTGTGTTATATGTGTGCATGAGAAGGGATTAAGGGAGTTAAATTCACAACCACCACCATGGTCTATGGTCAAACAGGCAATAATAATAATCAAGCAAATACAACATGGCATATTCTAGAAGATGTTTTGTCAGCAGAAAAACTGATCTGGGCAACTAAAACAAAACTGGCATATCAGTTTATATATATATATATCTAGATTATTTCAAATTGAAGCACCTAAGTGTCAAGTATCATAAAAAAACATGTACAGTACTGTTTTCTCAGTATGAGCTGTACATTTCTGTGACATGATGCTAGAAGTAGAATACAATCGCGCCTCTGTAATTGGTGCTTTTATGTGTTTCATTGGAATGTCATTGCTGAACGTCATTTGAAAGTAATTTACATAAAAAGACATGATAAGATAAAGCGCTGCCACCATTGCACATACAAATTGTCATGCAGGAACTTAACTTGACGAGCACCGACTATAATTTGCCTGCAAGCATGTGATTAGACCAGCAGAGACCATCTACCTAGCATCCAAAAGGGACTGCAATTTATGCTGATGCTGCAGTCTGCAGTGCAAGAGGAAAAGTCTTTTTAAAAAACTTGTGTAATAAAAAATGAATGTTCAGTCAGATAGGACTACAGTTTGTTCCCCCAGTTTTCATTTAAAATCTATTTATAGATGTGAAACTGTAAAGAAAGTGCTGAAATTTAGCAGACAAGGCAAGAATTGAACTGGCAAAATTTTGAATTTCATTGCAGTCATACATTTTCAGAACTTATATTTCACTTTAAAGAAAAAAAAGCCTAATCACAGGTTGGTCTAGTGATTCAACAGGAGGGCAACCTCGCCTGTAAGCAATATGTAATGTAGCTGAGTTGTCCTATATCATGCAAAATCCACTTTTTTTAAATGTCTTTTCAAAATAAATGTGTCACCTAGTGTCTAACCCCCCCAAACTATTTGACAAAAATATCTTTTCTCTTTATCTCCTGCTGTATCTTTCAGTGAATGTGTGCGCAGCACGTCGTTTGAGTTTGGCTCCCTTTTTGATGTCATGAATGGATCTGTCTAGCATAGAACCTCCTCCTCGCTTCCAGCCTAACTGAGCCAACTAGCTAGTGGCAGGGACTGTTAGCAGTAGTTAGCAGCTAAACTAACTTCTTAAAACTATCTATCTTCTTAAAGCCATCTCTCCATCAGCAAACCGTAAATCATTAAATGTTGAGTACACATAACACACATTGAGAGGGAAAACCAGTAAATATGTTCTTCATAAATTCAGATCCAGTTTCACCAAATTCAGTGAATAAAGTTATAAGGTTGCATTTTTGTACAGTAATCAGTGAGGCCTAATCTCGCAGAGGCAGCCCTTTCTCCACTTCAACGCAGCAGCACTGTGCCGGCTAGTGCCTGTCCCTCAGCTGGAAGCTGGCCAATTAGAATAAAGTGGGCTTATAAGGAGGGAGGTCTTAAAGAGACAGGAACAAAATGGTTGAAGTTGAATTTGTCCGTGACAACTGTTTAATAACTGATACTACAAACTCCAGACTTGTCCATGCCATACATTTTGATTTCTAGTCAGTCTGGTGTCTGTTCTTGCTTGCAGATAACTACCAACATCTGATCCAACATATGTGTGTGGGCAGTTGAACCTGTTGCCCAACACTTAAGACACCAGCATTTACCCAAAACTATTACCTGCAACATAAGGTCTGATGGGCCAGGTAGCTCTCTGTGTGGTAGAGTGGGGCGGTGTCGCCTGTTGCCCTCCGCTGGAAGCAGACAGACTCTGCATGTGGAGGCCTATGGTTTCCTCTGCTGCCGCTGTTGTCTTCAGGACGTCAACCAGCACTTGACTAAGTTTCTCGTTAGCCTTACGCCAGATGTTTCTGAAAGCAGCAGGAGCGATTATGTTAGTAGCAACCACACTAAAGAAGTAGTGCATGTCACCCTTCGACAGACTCCACACACACACACACACACACACACACACACACACAC
>JAPMOB010218367.1:0-33216 GCA_029875015.1 Lepomis gibbosus | reverse complement strand
ACAGACAGGAACCAGCGTCAGAGAGACAGACAGGAAACAGCGTCAGAGACACAGACAGGAACCAGCGTCAGAGAGACAGACAGGAAACAGCGTCAGAGACACAGACAGGAAACAGCGTCAGAGACACAGACAGGAAACAGCGTCACACAGGTTGACTCAGGTGTTTGCAGTACTTGTACACAGAACACACTTCATTGCTGTTCTCACACTGACAGAAAAACAGACAACAGCTTTCTCCTAAAACTTACTGTACTACCATCAGTAGTACCACTGATAGTACTGATAGTACTGACCTCTGACCTCATCTGCAGTAAAAGTACCTACTACAGCTGCTGCCATTTTTCAAGCGTTTTGTGTTGTGCCAGTAGTTCTCTACTACTAACAGCACCAGTACTACAGTTATTACCTGTACTTCCACCACCACTACCTGTACTAGTACAGCAATAACTACAGCTTGAAGTACTGTCACAGTACGCTTCGGTTCAACTACATTTCCCAGCAGTCCTGAAAAAGGATGTGATGTCATGTTTCTGATGTAATAAATAAATAAATACTGATCACAGTTCTCACAAACTGCAACGCACACAAATACTGTTACTACTACTTGTGTTTCTTTGCTACTACTTCAAGTTAAGTCAAGTTGTGTGTCACTACTACTGCTTCTTCAGCTGCAACTCTTATTTTTCTGCACTCTAGAACCTTGTTAAGAAAATAAGAAACATAAATAAATGAAAGCTGCAAGCAGCGTTGGGCGGGTCCTCACACGTGTAGGAGGTCGGGGCATGAGGCGGCCGCGTTGCATATTATGGAGCTCTGCCAGTGCGGCTGTGAATTTGGTACGTGCTTCGGACGCTGCATGAAGGCGTTATACGTCACTTTCTGTGTCCCCTTTGTGGCGCTACATAGCACTTAGCACTATGAATATGAATGAATATTGCCGTGTAGATGTGTTCGGGGAGGGACAGTTATCAAGCACGTAAAGTTTGGTGCAGATGTGAGCATGCACACTGAAGTTATAACAACTTCCTGTTTCACGGCGAATCATCGATTTTGGATGACACACCACGGACACGCCTATTGACAAAAACTCACAGATAGCACAACTGTTCATCGTCAATGCCTTTAGAAGGCACAGCAGAAATTTGAAGTCGGTCGGACTAAATCCCTAGGAGGAGTTTGTCAAAGTACAATGTGTGTAAATCGCCAAAAATGACCATTAAATCCAAAATGGCCGACTTCCAGTTGGGTTTAGGCAATGGCTCCAAGAGACTTTTTTATGCATCTGGACTTGACACACGTACCACAGATATTTCGTACACGTAGGTGAAACTTTCTCCAGGGGCTGCTCTGTAGGGGGTGCTAGTGAGCCATTGTGCCACGCCCATGCGCGAAACCCACAAAATACGAAATTTTTCGCGGCATCTGAATTGTGTGCAAAGTTTGGTGAGTTTCCAGTATGTTTTGGCCCAAAAATCTGAGTTTACTTTGCAGGAAAAAAATAATCCCTACAGTTTCAATAGGGACCTCGCACGGTTCATGCTCAAGCCCTAAAAATAAAGTTTATTATCATTACTGTTGCATTACTACTTCTGTTGCAACCAGTATTACTGTAATCCTACTGCTAATGTTTTTTTTCTCACAGTTAGTTTTTATTACAACGATTAATTTTCAGTTAGAGGAGTTAGTTCATTTATATTTTTGACAAATCATCCCAAAATGAGATTAAAACACACTCCAGGAGCTCAAACACCAAAAATCACAACCCTTCCACGTATCATCAGTAAGTACTTTGTAAATATGTGAATGTAAGAAGTACGTCAGATTTACCTTTTGAGTGTTTCAGGACTGATCAGGATTTAAACCCGGTGGCTGTCAGCTCGAGCTGCAGACAGAGCGAACAGGAAGCAGCTCTACTGTGTCTTTATGTTACAGAGAGACGGCCTGGCAGCAGTTCAGTGTCTCCGTCCACGCGGTGCCAGACACACTGCTGCTGTCCTACAGTCCTACCCACCAGACTGGCCTCATCATCAGACCCCTCCCCCACCCTCCTCCTCTTCAGCCTGCAAAAGAAAAATACATCTTCCAAAGCAGAGATAAGTACATCTCGCTCTCCCCTCCGCTTCACCCTCGCACTACTGAAAAGAAGAGGCTCTCTAAATATTTTATATTCCATCCCACTGCCCCTTCTCATCCCGCCGCCGCCGTTTTTTTAAGCTTTTCTGTGTGGACTACAGTGGGTCTGTGGGTGTGGGGAGGGGAGAGGGTTTTCTTTTTCTCTGGCAGAAGCAGACAGTTTGTGCTGGGAAAAAAAACCTAATAAAATAAAGGATTTGTGTGCAGGCGACGTGGCTTACAGTTTGAAAGCATTTTCAGACCCGAGTGTCCTTGCTCGCTGCAGTAATTACCTTGTAAATACATCAGCACAAGAGGAAGGCAGGTTTGATAAACAACATCAAATGCCAAGGAAGAGTAGAGCGTGTATATACATGTATGTGTTTTACACAAAAAGTTTCCAAAAAGAGGGACGAACACGAGCTGATGATAGTTTTTACTTTCATATTTCATTTTTCCCCAGAGTGGAAAAGCCTCCAACCCCCCCCCCTGAAAAAAGACAGCTCACCATTAGAGCTCTCTATTATCTGCCCGGAGTGCTGTGAGGGGGTGAGGGGAAGAAAACAGGGGGAGGTTTGCACATTCATTTAGATGCTGCATCACTAATGAGGTTGTCCTTATTAAAACAGAGACTGCAGCTTTAAGGTGGACTGGGAGTGTTAGGTTGTGAAAGGGTTCGTGTTAAAACCGGCTTTAATCTGCTTTTCAAAGGAGGCTTTCAGTCGCCAGCTTTTCCACTTCCCTTCTTAAAGGCTACTAAAACTTCTCCGGGCTAACGTGAGGTTATGCAGCTAATTCTCCCGGCTCAGTCGTTTCCTGAAACAGCTGCTCACTGTGGTTTTGTTGGGGACTATTTTCGGCAGCGGATTAATCCACATGTGGTGCTCTAGTGAGTATTTGGGGCAGCAGGGCGGTGCACCGGCGGCTGAGTCACAATAAACTAGTTTTTAAGACTGCAACGGAGCTCTGTGTTTGTTTACAAAGCTGGCTGATATTTATCATCAGATCAAAGATGTTGGCTTTTAAATATCGATATCAAGTCCTAATAAATATTAAAGTCGTTTCTTTCTGTTGTAGACGCCTCAGCTGAGCATTATGATGGATCTTTACACTTCTTCCTGGACGTGACCCAGGTAGCGGTTATATAAGTGTGGCTCAGATTTAGATTTCTGTAAACATGCTGACTGTGTGAGAAGTTAAATAACCCAGATTCCCTGCCAGAGTTTCAGCGAGGAAAGTCTTTTTATAACAAAGCTTACAGTATTAAACCTCCTGCATTCATTCACATGTTGTTATTTATTAATTCCCCCTCAACAATGAGCATGGTGGGGCCTCCATTGTTTCAGGGGATCAATGTAATCCGCAGGCGGCCCGAGCAGCCGCCTGCATCAGGACCCAGGGGCCACCGCTCGCCATTCAGCATTTGTTCGAGTCGGCACCTCTGATTGTCTCAAAAGGTCACTCATTTAAAGCCTCTCCAGTCTGGAGAGCAGAGCCTCGTCCCTCCTGGAGAGAGCCGAGGAGAAGGTGAATGTAGCGGGGGGGGGGCAGAACGTGATAACAGCAGGTATCAGAGAGACGCAAGACCTTTTTAAAGCCACCTGGAATTAGATCAGAAATAAACTCTGCTGCTGACCAACACTACTCCAAGACTTCATGAAAGCTTTAACATTTGACGGGCAAAACATGAAGCAACTCCTTCCTCAGAAAACGGCAAGAAAAGATGTTAGTGTGGAGGTTACCACGAGCAGCAGGCAAGGAAGCGATCAAAAGCTACAACTTACAACAGAACATCCAGAGAAGGTGAACTGATATCTGCAGAAACTCAAGCACGCAGCAAAGTTGGAGGTGAAAACAAGGTCGTCAAATATTAACTTGTTTAAATAAGTCAAACGCAGCCTGAACACAAGCTCCGCCTCCCAGCAACCTCCTCATCACTGAAATGCAACTAATTTACCAACTGATGAGGATCTAATTAAGGCGGTTTACAGGGTAATAAATGGACTAATAGATGGGAATACCAACAGCACGAAAGCTATCCATTGATTTACGCCTTAAAAAGAGCTTGAAAGTTTCTATTCAGAGACGACAAACCGTAAACAGTCAACATGTTAAGAGTAAACATGGCCAAAACATGGACTTTATCTTTCTAAACTGTGTCAGAAATTATGTATTTTAGTTTATTTTCATCACATTCACAGTTACAGGTGTAGTCCAGGTGTAGGGGAAGAAGGGGAAGATGTTATTATCTGCAGGATACTGCCTTTAAAATTTAGGTTTTATACTTTCATTTACTCTGGAATAGTAACATAAATAGGTTTACTTACAACGTGTTCATATTCCGTAGCTTGTGAATCAGAAATATGCATACAGGCCCATTTATTGTACCTACTTTAGGTGGTTTTAAACAGGTTAATGCTATTCTGTAAATCTTTTTTTGCTTTGGCTCTTAAAAGCCCCTTTATCCAAGCAGAAACCCCATTAAAAACCTTTAATATATTTGAGTCCATTCACAATTAATTCATTAATTTAACCGTTAGGTTTAACTCCATGTAAAAAAGCCACTAATGAATTTGCACCTTAATTGAAAACATAATTTAAAGCAGCAAACTCAGAGTTGCTTTTCATGGTAATTAGAAAAATATGAGGGTTTTTTTTTACCTCTTGAAAAACCTTTTACCCAGAAAAAGAGCTTCACATATGACAGTCCATTACTGAGTTGTAGGTTTGACCTCTATTCTGTTAACAAAACCCAGCTGACAGGTAGTCAACAGAGAAAGGATAGTCTTTGTGCTAAGCTAGGCTACATATGAAGCCCCCGTCATTGAGTCACAGAGCAAAGCACCAGTTTTTCTAAAAGATAAATCCCTGATTATTTTTGAAAACCTGCAAGTTAGTACATATATTGGTCACAAATAACCATATGATCAGAAATGTTTATGTATTTATGTCAAAAAAAAACTTTATTTAGCTTATTTTTCTAATCGTGCAGCCAGTGGAAATTTAAAAAATCTAAATGTCTAAAACAGTCTTGAGGATTGAGGAACTTTAAAGCAGGATTAAATGTCATTAAATGACCTTCTGGGTTTTATCTTGTAGAAAAACATATTTAGGATCTGTGCCTTGAATGTAATGACATCTGTCTCTACTTAACAACAAGCCATCCATCTTTATCTGCAGAGGTCAAAAAGTGTGGTGGAGGAGGAGCTGACAGAAGATCAGACAGAGCAGCCATTTCACTGGAGGTCTTTGTGGAACCAAACCGCAGTGACAAA
Organism: Lepomis gibbosus; assembly: GCA_029875015.1. Lineage (NCBI taxonomy): Eukaryota > Metazoa > Chordata > Actinopteri > Centrarchiformes > Centrarchidae > Lepomis > Lepomis gibbosus. The sequence continues at coordinate 27,829 of JAPMOB010218367.1, read as the reverse complement.
TCTAAGCATTTACCAGAACTGCTCTGCTTCTCTTTTTGACGACACTTGGGCCGGCTGCCAAGCAGCGTCGCCCCCGTCACCTGCAGCATCACACAAGTGCCTCTCAGGGAGGAGTTGATTACACATATCGCACCATTACTGCCCCTCAGGTATGGATTTTCAGACATAGAGGGGCCTCTAATGTACGCAGGGTGCCAAAGAAAACACCACAGAGACGAAAAGAGTGCCTCTGATTCCTCTACACATTTGTCTTGTCCAGCGCCCAGCAGAGTAATGGGTTGAAAGGTGCTTCTTCCTGCCTGACAAATAAAAGACTCAATTCCGGAGGAGCGATTTTATATATTGTCCCGCATCAACACGACCCTTGAGAGCGCCATGGAGCTATAATATATATATCTAGAGATCATGTCGGAGTGTCCAAAAATCACTCAGCATGAAGCTACAAGACGGCAAACGACTTTCATTACAGAGCGTCTCCACTGGTGGATCACACAGGAAGACTCTGACACACTGACCCTGAGCGGGCAGCCCCTCCTGATAGGACGTTTTAATAACGCTGTAAGTGAGAGCGTCTTAACGAGCCATCTTCTCCATCTATCTGGCGGAGTTAAATTAGACGCAGGCTGCAGCGGCTTTCATCAGCGTCCACTCGCTGCTCACCTTTCATCCTCTCTCAGCCGCTCTAATGACGGCTGGACACCACGAAGACGGGGAATGGGCCTTCTGATGCATGCCCAATTTTCTGCAGCTACACGCATTAACTCGCCTTTGAGAGCCGATGATTCACTTCGGCATATTGTCCGACTCGGAGCTGGTGCACATCAAAGTGGTGCAAATAACCACCAACAGTGAAGCTCGAGCTTCAAAGATGCGTCTTTCTAATCTCTCCAGTCCTAAGCTCATGGATATTTGCCCACAGGGGAAGTTTATTAACTAAGTTGTGAAAAACAATCTAGAAAAGCCGACATTTACTCTAAAAGGTAAATGATTGTTTTCATTTTCCAAGCCAGGGTGTTGGAACAAGGTTTCTACAGTGTTGATATGATGTTAGCTCATTGAAAGGGCATTATTAGCGTCTGTTAGGGCGACTTAGGGATTATTGTTAAATCATTAACAGGTAGTTCTTCATTAAAGAGTTCATGGTAGCTGCTACTGAGGTTTCTAGGGTGTTTAGGGAGGTTGTTGCCATGTGCTTGCTAAATGTTTTTAAGATCTCTAAATCTTTGCCCACATGACTCTCTGACTTCAAACTTGTCTGATGTTGTGCTTACTGATGGTCATTTCCGTCGGCTGGAGAAACAATCAGAGCTTTGCAGGTGGGATTAAAACCGGGGACGTCATCTCCCCCACGTAGCTCGCTTGCTACATCCGTGAAAAGTAACTGAAGAAAAATGGCCACAGAAGTGGCGAGAAGTGTCAGAGTTTGGTGCAGCTGTACAGGTTGGAAGAACCCTTGAATCAACATCAACAAATGTGAAGTTAACATCTTCTAACAACCGCTACCACAGTTTACATGTCAAATGAAAATGACATTGGCGCTAAGGAAGCATCCCTGGCTACAGACTCGTCAGCGCAAAATAACTCCACGCTACCACAAAGACAATGTCAGGGTGGAAAATTAAGTGACAGGAAATATCTACTCAGACTTATTATCAGGGAAGATATTGAGTATATTAAGCAGATTAACTTCTGTAAAAGTGAAGCAGGTGAATATAAACTTAGTGACGTAAAGGATCTCTATGAATAAGGTGAGTAAAACTCCACATTTTGCATTATATTTTTCAATTCTGACAAAAAAGGAGGACCAACATCTGATTGTTTATGCTGAAAACCATGACCTCCAATGAATGACGATGTTTTGTAACATTTGGTCAGATGCTTTTCAGTTTACCTTACTTGGAGTTAAAACTAGCAGAATTTATTGGTTTCCTTTGTACTTCCTCAGTACTTTTGTCCTTCATCAGCTTCCATATTGCTGTGATGGAGCAGGGTTTGGAGCTCAGAGATAGCAGACCCTCCCCGCCCCTCGCTGCCGTTCGTTGGCTGATGGACTATGTTAATTGAAACTTTTTGGGAGCCCTCCCGTTAAAGTGCTCGAGATAGGCAAGTGAGCTGGAACCAGTGAGCCGAGAGCTGGCAGAGATCAGTAACAGCTGCACTGTGTCAGCCGATAGGAAAGGGAAGAGGGTCCGTGCGACATGGCTGATCTCCAGAAGTCAGAGGAAGCAGAGTTCAGAGACGCTGGAACATTTCAGAAGAATATTTAACTCCTTCACATCTTTCACTCAGCATTAAAACTGAAATACAGCCTCTTTCCCGTCACAGCTGCAACAATTAATCGTTTTTTTAAGACAAATTCTCTGATTCTGGCTCCTTAAATCTGAATATTTCCTGGTTTCTTTGCTCCTCTATGTCAGTAAAGTGATTTTTGACCTTTTTGGTTGTGGAAAAGACAAAACCTTTCAGGACGTCATCTTGGGCTTTTGGGAAACCATTTCCTCACAAGACCAAAAGCTACTGATCAGTTAAAATAAGCGGCAGATTAATCGACGATCATCGTTGCAGCCGTACATGCGATCGTACAGTTCAACACACGAGTCGAGCCACATTTATCTGAGAGAATAAACTTTAACTTAGATGACCTGCCACTTGGACTATAGTAAAATACTACTTATGCATTAACACATCAATAATATAATACTCTTGAGTACTTTTACCGTAAGTGCATTTACTGCCAGTTCATATTTTCACTGACCATTAGTGTACTGTTATTTGCTTCTTTATTATTATTATTAAACTGACTGTTCACCTTCTTTCAGCACTTTAACTGACTAACACGAATCGTCCAGCTGAAATGTCCACCATCATCTCAACGCTCATAAAGCTCGTTCATGTTTCAACTGCGTTTTTTTTTTTCAGTGCAAGCGAACGTGTCGGCATTTCTAGGTAAGCAGAGGATGGCGAGGACACATTTAATTACGGCTTTTTCGTTCACAGAGGCTCCGTGTTGTGCGGAACTGTGATGTTGGTCGCTCTAGAGTGACGTCACAGTCGCACAAACTCCGATCTGACCGTCTAGCCTGTCGCTTTTTTTTTTTTTAAATTCAAAACCTGGATCTGATTTGGACCACATATGAAAGATCAGATTCCTTGGGACTTGGTCTGTTCACACTAATATAAAATAAATCAGAGGGTCACTGTGGGCTGCAGTCTAACTACCATTTCATCCCCCACTTCATTTTCTTTCAATGCTTCTGTTTTAACTGCCACTTCGACTGCTTTCACAGCTACAACTTCAGAAGACTGAGATTTTGGGCACTTTAGCAGAGTCAGGGTGGCACCTTTATAGGAATTAATAGGAATATACAAGATTAAATGGTTTGAGGTTAAGTGCATGAAGAAAAACCTTAACAAGCTTCACACAAAGAACTTTTTTTCCTTTGTTGACTGTTAATGTTCTTCTTTATAACTCATTCAGCCAGAGTTGAACAGATATCAGAATATCTGAGAACACGCTGCTCTTTCTCGGCTCGTCTAGCAGAATTTAATTGAGAACGCTGCCGCCGCTTGACGGCCACTGTTAAGGTCATCCGTCCGCCCTGTGCTGTTTACTGCGGATCCAGGGAGCGGACAGGATTATCCACACTCATTATGTACTCTGTTTTGATAGTGTGCCTTTGAGATAACAGGGCTGCTGAAAAACGCATTAGTAGCTGTTCAGATTTCCATCAGAGCAGCTGCCAGACGTTTTCTTTGTTTACACTCCATTTACCAACGAGGCCCTTCAGTCCTGAAAGGTGCTGAGGAGACGGACGGCGGCCGTTTGTCCTTTTTCCTCCCAGTGATGGAAGAAAAACTCCTTCACTTCTGTAGTACAACAATAGAAAAATACTCAATGTTACATCAGTAAAAGAGAAAAGGAATCAGCTGTGAAGTGTATTCAAGTATTCAAGGTGAAAGGACAATGGGATCCTTTCAAGCTGACAAAAACCAGTAAAGGTCCATTTAGCAGGAGTTCTGGAGTTCTTGAGTATGTCCCACAGTCTTTATGATCCGATGGAGTTTGTTGCTTGTTCTTGTGGAATTGTAGAAATTTCCAATGTCCATTTGTGTGGCCTTTTATGGATATTCAAACATCTACAATACTATGACCACTGTGGTGAGATTGTTTAAGGCCTCCAAGGTCAAGAAAGAACCTTTAATCTCAACTTTATTTTTCAGTTTTGAGGATTTTTTATGGTTTCAGATTTAAGAAAGAGAACCTTTTCTACAAGTTAGATACAAGATTTTGACTGGACAACATCCATATTTATCAAACGCTGAGCATAAAATCTGAATCTGCAGCTTAAATCAGAAGCAGAGTCTCACTAAAAGGAAACTGAGTACCAGAACCCCTGAACTGGTCTTGGGTTCAGTATCTGAGTAAATGCTGGTGACTGCAGAGGCGAACCCCCCTCCTCTGGCAGTGGCACAGCTTATCAACAGAGGCACACAGGATAGAGTCTGGCCCCTCGCCCACAGTTTGGCACAGAGGGCCGACAGGGACCGAGGCCCCCCGCCGCCCCACATGTGGAGGTGGAGGTTCAGCCAGCAAACACAGCACAGACAAACACTGTGTGTTCCAACAGCGGCAAGACCGGTGGCTCTGACCCAGCAGAGAAGGTGTCCACAGGGCCGACACCGACCGACCGTTGCATGTGCCAACACAAAAAAACTGCCCCCCCTCCATACATCCACCCAGGGTGGGATTTGATCGTGAGGCAGCGCAGGTTCGTCTGGATCATCTAATTGTGACTCTGCAGTGGGACGTTTGGATTGAGTTTTATGCCTCCTGGGACAGAGACGAGCACGGAAAGACAGGTCTGATGAAGTCAGATTCATGTCCTGAACCCTCCTGAGCTTAGATTAGGTTCCAGCTGATGGATGTTTGAGTAATACGGCAGAAAGATATCAGCCTTTTGTCAAATATTGGATTTCAGCAAGTGGGAAAAAAAGATTTAAATCCTTTCCTGAAGGCTGCAGCTCCGAAGACAAAGTTCTGTGTCAATATACTTTAAGCTGTAGACTTTAAATGAGGAACTATACTTTGAAAGATATCGAAAGGAGTGGAAGTTTAACTGTTCCATTTTTCACAGTTTCAGTTTTATGTTTAAAGTGCGGCAGGAAATGTTAACTGTTAAAATCATGTAGCTCTGACCAATCATCAACTTTGCAGTCTTCACTTTTCAGACTTCGTTCAACTGTACTTCAAATAACTTCAGTTTTCACCTCATATTTTCTACTGCTTCCACTTCAACTACTTTCAGTGCTTCAGCTTTATCTAAAACGTAAAGTTCATTGCGGTGCTTCAACTCCAGCTATAAACTACAACAAAAACATGTCAAAATCTGGAAAGACGTAACTTATTAGCACAATTAAGCTTCTGAAAAACATTTTCTTCTTTCTCCTTTTCTTTTTAGTCTCCAATATTGACCCCAACATCTAAAAATTACATCCTAGATCACTGTTGATGTCTTGAAATGTAACTTAATATTTTCAACAGTCAACAACCTCAAACAAATTTCTTTTTCATCTACAAATCTTCAGAGTTGAAGTTACTTTGGCATCAATGCACTTTTCCCACTTTGATAAAATGTTGACTTAAATGTTTATTTTAATAACAGATGTGTTTTTCACGCATTTAAATTCAAGTATTGATACATTCACTTCATATGAACTTTTAAACTAGTCTCTCAATTTATTAACATTTAGCATGTTAGCTTGCCATGTTAGCATAGAGGGGTTTGGGCTGATCTTTGGTTATAAGTTGCCACATTATTTTTGCGTATTTACGCTCATCAAGTAGTTTCACGTTTAGATTTCTAGCATTGTTAGTAATTGCCAAAACAAATTATTGGCTCCAGCTACAATTCATAAAAGCTGTCACACTGTTAACATGATAAACAGGTTGTTGCAGTTACCTGTTGCCAACTGCCTCATGTACATTCAGAAATGATAGACAGATAATCAATGCGCAGGTGATCAGTGTTTTCAGGTGTTGCTGCTCCTTCGCAGATCACATCACAATGTTCATTACGCAGCCAAACAACAAACACAACGGAGGCATCCAGCCAAACTTTGACCCCACAGAGAATCCTTAACTTCCCTTCATAAAAACAAAACAACAATAAATGATCATGTGGTCAGTCGCCGCCCGTCACACCGGCAGCGGACACTAAATCCATTTAAATGCAAATCAAACGCCCCCAAGTCTAATTTTCCTCATGTGGAAACAGAGTTCATTGGAATGAGACCCAGCATCAGCGGCTGCATTGAACCGACAGCAGGAAATGTCCACAACCCACGCTGAGACCATCCATTGATTTATTGATCAGTAGTTAGATGACAACTCTGATAAGTAATTAAAGATTTAAAGGAGGTTTAACTACAAAGAGTCGATAGTTCCAGATTCTCAAATGTACTTTCTCTCTTCGTTTGTTGGCAAGTCGTCAAATTTGATATCAGCCATTTTTTTTATCCTTTATTGGTAAAAAGCTAATATAACAAACAGGCCTTATTTCTCCTGTTTTAGTAAGTTATTTGATCTGTTTTAATTTACTGTTGATATAAACACTTCCACAATTTCCATAACTGAGCCATGCCATACTCACTCTACTCAAACTCTCTTTAACACCAATTCTGTTTTTACTCTGTAATAAAATCCAGTTGCTTCTTCTTAAACGCTGCTGTTAATTAAACCCAGTACTTATGGTATAATCTTCCTCTTCCCTGGTAGACTTTTAATTTGAAACTTATGTAGAAGTCCATCACTGAGGCAGATGTCATTTAATCCAGGACAGAGAGCTTAATTTAATTTCTTTGGTTCTTCTTAAGCAAACAGCTAATTATTAATCACCAAAAAGAAAGTGCCATTTTTACTTCACATATTTGTTTCTCTAGTCCTGCAACTCTATAAGCATATTTATGCACTTTATTTTTTAACTCTAAAGACTTAATCTAAAAAAACATTAAATAAAACCGGACCTGGACCTTAACAAAGACGGTTCAAGGGAAAAGACACTTAAAGAATCCTGGATAAAGGTTTTACGTCCCGGTGACCAGTGAAGGTCCAAGATGGCTGCCGGGGGGCGGGATTTGCCTACCAATACTTTGACTTTGCCTTAAATCAGTTCTTCTTTCCTGTTCTCTGTCTCCAGTTACACTTTTATAACCCCTCACACATTTAACAGTGTTAGGAAGTTGCAATATTTTGTTCTCCAGTTTTCTAAGAACTGAATCCTCACTCACACCATGTCGCTGCTTCAGGAAAGAAATCAAGCTTTTGTAAATAATTGTTTAATAAATACAGTATTTCTATTAGAGATCTTTTTTTGGCAGAAATATTATTATTCATTAAATACTCATGTCACATCTACTTTACCGTTTTAGTGTCAATGAACTTCAACCCGTCCTGCACAGATCTTCCAGTGGATCAGTCATCTCTCAGATTAATGAAAGGCAACAACAAATATAACGACGACTAAAACTGCATAAATAATTTTCTAGAGGAAGAAAAGTTATTATCATATCCTAAAGATTAGAGAGTCAGCAGCAGTTTGGTTGGTAAACAAACTGAAAAAGAGAGAAACTTTAATTACAAAAACAGAATTAGTGACACAATGTTTTTTTTTGTTTGTTTTATCGATCAGTTCCCTAATCACTTTGTTTTTCTAGCGGCCTGCTGCCTTCAGGTTCTTTTGATTTCTTTTATTTTGTGGAGCCGAGAACAAAACAGGATATCACAGCAGCAGCATCAAACTCTGGTTTTGTTTATCTTCAATTAACTTTTTCAGCAAAGTGCCCGGAAGATATTTCACCGACTGAATACCAAAACACAAACAGAGACGAGGCCGCTGCCAGTTTCCAGCTATCATCATCATCATCATCGCCGAGATTTCAATCGCCAATCTATGCTAATTGGGTTTTCAGAAGTGACAGAGCCGCTGGAGATGAATGGAAGATGATAAAAGCGTGTGAGTCCACGCCGCAGAGCGCGGACGTGTTGATTTGTTGAAGAAGTGAAATGTAATCGAGGGTGTTGTGACACGCCGATGCCGCCTCTCGCCGCAGCTCCTCTCAATAAAAAATAAATAATCAAATCTAACGCTCCCCGTCTGCAGAGCGCCACACCCCTCTCTGCGTTTATTGTAAGTTAAACAGGCCTTCAACCGGGCCCGGGTCTGTCTCTGTGATTCCACGGCGATGTTTGTTCAGGAGCAGCCGGGGAGTCTGTCTTTATTTCACAAGCTCACAGAGAAATGTTGCTATAGAGACTCGTCACTCGATCAGCGTTGCGGCTCGCAGCCCACACAGCAGGAGAGCCGGTATGTAAATGAATACAAGAGAAGAAGAAGGAGCTTGATTTGAGTGAATCCTCTGGGGGGTTTGTTAAAGACTCGTTTTAATAACAGCAGCTCGGTCTGTGTTGTGGCGCCGTCTTCATATGTGTGACCCCGGCCCGCTGCCTGTCACTTCCCATCAGCCTCGGGGAGAGAGGAGGGGATTCACCTCGCCACCGACGGCGGGGGAGAGGCCCAGCAGGCAAGCAGCAGCTCTGCTGACGCTTTTATACTGAAGAGAAATTCGATCTTCTGGTTGGTTTTTGCCTCCAGGATCAATTTTTTAATGTAAACCTTGATTTTATAAACTAACTGATCTAAATGGAAATTAAAATAGTTTGTTTAACTCTTGGCTGAGGTGGAAAACTCACCACACCAAATGCAAACAAAAAGCTCACAGTGTTGACTGATTTTCACCAATAAATTCTTAGAAAATCCCGGAAGATGTATTCATGTTATTGATCTTATTGGTATCTATTTATTCATTACATAAAAATACAATAAACAAGCCCTAAAGACGTCTGACTGGCTTCTTCTCTACAGGAAAGGGTGCCGTAGCATTTAGACACATCCACCAAACTGACAAAAGAAGAAACTAATTTTCTCAGAAACACGCGTCTAAAGGTGTTAAAGCTTCTTCACTCACTGGACAAAACTTATGCCCTCTCAGATTTACCCCGACGCCAACCCTCTTTGTGATCGGTGCCGACAAGCCTCTGCCCCGCTGATGGTGGTCCAGTATCTTTAAAGCATTATCAGGTGCCCTCTGGTTCAGTCAGACAGTGATGTTATCAAGACTTAAAGAAGACTTTGTGGCCTTCTTGACCCTCCTGGACAGACGGTTCAGTCACCGTCTCCCCTGTCTGGTGAGGCCTGGATTAGGGATCTAATTAGAAAAGATGGAGGTCCACACCGCGTGGATCTACGGTGACATTTCTTTGACAAATAAAAACCAAGCTCTATGAAGCTGGCTGTTGTTCAAAGCACCTTTATTTGCTATATTATTGCTCTCTCTCTCTCTGTTAGATGTGTGTTTAGTAAACGTTACAGGTGTTTATATCCATGCAATTCTCTCTATATACATTTTTCTTGCATGTACATTCAGGTCTATCTGTACAGTGTGTATGGCTGGCTGTAACTACATGCACAAGTCTTGCACGCCATTATTTTTGTTGCATGTATGTCCCAAAAACATCATGTTAAAACAGACCTACTGCCTGCCTGTCACATGCAGAACACCACCAATAAGAAGATTATAAAGACGCAGTATGACTGAATTATCCAGGAGGCTCCTGTGTTTGTATGCTGAGGAACGTTTAGGAGATTATTGAAGGTAAACTTTGAAGTAGTCATTAACATTCAGACATTATACACCCAGAACTCCCACGTTGGCAAAGTAGACGCAACATACAATCTTGTGAAAAGGTAAATGACTTCAGGAGAGGAAGACATACGATGCCACTAGATGTATTCATTATTGCAACGTCTCGCTTGTTAAGTTTTGACCATCAACTCTCAAGTCCTGGATTTCAGATTCCAAGTCATGAAGATTTAAATAAATCAAAGTATTTCAGAGAATCTAATTCAACACCACAATACAGTCCGCTCACCTGAGACACCTGAGAGACGATCTGAGCGTCACGGAGAGGAACGCGGCTCGGTGACCGGCGCTGTAATGAAGACATTTGTTTGCAGACAGATCGGACCGAAAGCACCTTCAGCGAGAGCGGGGGGGTGGGGGGGGGGGTATCGACCAGCTGCAGCGACAACCCCGACCCGCCGAAAGGTCAAAGTCTATATTAAGTGAAGAGCCGAGGAGAAATTACAGAGCCGCTGATCGTCTCTCCTAATCGCAGATAATAAGAGAATGAAAAATGGCAGAAAGAGCAGCGGTGGACGTTATTGGTGCTGATTAAACGGACGGTTAGTGTCTCTGTGTGCAGGTCGGGCCGAGGCTTTAATGCACTGGCCACAATCCACATGTCATCTCAAGTGTCTGAATAAAACCCAGATGAGATTTAAGACACTTTCATTTACACTCAGCCGCAATAACAAAGTGAGATTACAGTCCGTCCTTGTTCTCTGGGTCGACCCTCCTCCTGTCCAGCAGGAGTTAGAAACCGACTAAAGACACCAGAAGAAGAACTTGGTTACAACAATAACTAGGGTTGTCCTGGTCCCGATCCGATACTTGTCTTTTCCTATATAATACAGTTAAACAGTCCACTTCAGGCACATTAAATTTAATTCTCCTTTTAAGAGTACCCTCCAGTGTGAGTTACCTGAGTGTACTCACTGTGTTCAGGGTGTTTATTTTTTTAGGTGGCTTATCAAATTGATAGTATTGAATATTCGCCTTTAATCTGGTTTACTGCAGCCGTATGAACCCAAAAAAGAGATAACAAATTAACAAAATAAAATATAAAACCCCCTCTTGGCAGATTTTATTTTGTTGCCACAGGGCCCACTATGTAGTTTGGGTTTTAAATCACCAAGAATAATTAAATACTGCCTCAACATTTATTAGGAATGTTTCAGTTGAAAATATTGTCCTTGACTTCCCACCACAGGCTCGACTCTCTTCGTCTCCAGACTTTTCCCAGAGTCCCTGTGCAACGCAGGATTTGAATAAGAATGAAAACTAGCCAGACTGCATAACATTGATCTGAGGCAGCAAAAACAAAACTACTTTTTAAAGATATATTTGACCAGAAAATGTTAAAAAAACATTTGTTTCCTCAGATGTTGCTGCACAGGCACGTATTGTTCTCAGGTTATTAGTGTCTAAACATCTAAAACTTTTAAAACTTGTTTTGAATTATGTCAAAACAAAACTTACATCTAAAAGACAGGCACAGGAAGATAATGTCTTCGTTATGACCTTGTAACTCACTATTTATTCCCTTCCTAAATTGTTAAACGTTTTAATTTCTGCAACCTTGTTAATCGTGCTGCTGCCCATCTTGGCCAGGACGCTCTTGGAAAAGAGATTTTTAACCTCAATGAGTTTCTTTCTGGTTAAATAAATGTAAATAAATAATAAATAAAAAATTCTGAAATTTATCTTCTCGGGTCAAGGCTGTGCAGGAGAGGGTTAAACTGCAATAAACTGATAAAGGTGATGCCGAACTAACGACATACTAAGGCGGGTTTGTTTAACATATGAACTCAGGCTTTCTCAGGTCCGTCTGCAAGATGACAAGCAAACACCTTTTAAAATGCTGGTTTTCTAAATGGAGTTCGGGTCAGGTTACAGAGCTGACTTTCCCTTCCACTCAGTCAGAACTGAAGATGTCTCCCGGGTGAGTCTAGCTGATTTTAACCTTCCTCGGATAATAAAGTGTTTCAGAGTCAAACTTTAAAACTGACCTTCATCTGGGTGAGTCATCGCATGAGAAAAGCTGTTGCTCTCAAACACTGTCCACTTAATCAGCTGAGTCAGTGTTCTGGTGAAGGGATCTGTATTTTGATACACTTAAATTCAGGGTATTTGGTATCTTGTTTGTATGTTTTGCCCATTACTGTCCACACCGTGAAGCTGACCTTCCTCAACATGATTTAACAGCTGTTGAAACGCAGTGTCACTCCTCCCCATGAACCTCAGTTTGATTTTGGACAGAGTCAACCTGCCTTAAACTGACATTTCAGTGTAAACTCTGGTGACAGACGCTCTCACAGCTCTCTCTGCTCGGAAGCTTTGGACCTCATGGTGGCTGAAGGACGCCGGGATAAATGAAGTCATTTCAGACCATGATTTAGTCATCTGAGGGCACAAATTATTAATCTGAGGGAACGCATCGAGTCATTTGAGGGCATGAATTACTAAAACTGAGGGAATAAAAAGTTATTTAAGCCAGTGATTTGAAATTTGAGAGGACAAATTACTAATGTAGAGGAAGGATTTATCACCCGCAGGGCGCTGTGTTGTGTGTGGTGTGATTTTATTGATTTTATTGGAGGTCATAAACGCTGAACGGTCACTTCTGAGCAGCGCTGGCTCATATTTGTGCAGTCGGCATGACAAAACAAAGATGGATTATGGGATTGACCAATTGGAGGAGACAGTTTACTTCCTGTTCTGCTGGACACGGGTGAATCAGCGGGAGCAAAAAACTGACCTTTATTTTGAAATTCATCTGTTTCACTGATGGTGAAATATTCTGAGAATCTAAAAAGTGATATTTTTCTTCCTCTCCGTCAGAATTATTCTCACATATGGCTGCAGGAACAGACACTTTATTAATTCAGCCTCTACTTGGCAGTGTGGCAGCGTTGGGGGGAGCTGGGAGCCCTAGACCAGGACCGGAGGGGGTCTGAGGGAGTCCAACTGGCCCGTGGGAAGCTTCGGTGCCAGGGTCGGCGCCCTGCGCTCGCTGCAGAGAAAACAACCGTTTAACATGTTGGATTAGCCGGATTAAGGACATCTGTTGAGCAAAACGAGGCGCTTCTGTTGGTTTTATCTTCCCTGCTGCGACGGTGGAGGACGAACCGGGAGGTGCGAGACGGTAAAAGTCAAAGGCTGGATGCATGAGGCAGATTAAGCTTTTCGGCAAGTTCGGGTTTATGCTTCTACTTCACTGTATTTCATTTGAGGAAGTACTTTTTACGTTTAGTACATTTAAAATGAGACTTGTGTGTTGCTTGAGTTTCAACTGCTAAAAAGATGCACAAACACTGAAATCCTGTTGGTACCATTGCTGGTACCGGCTCAACTCGACTCAACTCCCTTTTGGTGTCCCGTCCTCTGTTTTCCATTGCAGATAGTTTATAACAAGTTCAGTAACAAACTGGATAAAGAAGAACTTAGAAGAACTCCAGCACAGAGAAAGGAAACATAAAAACGCAGCAGATCAGCAGGTCAGTCAAAAGACTGACGTTAAAACATTTCCAATTTTTAATGTTTTAACGAGCGGGTCCGTTTGTTCTGGAGAGGAGACGACCTCGGGGGTGATTCGGTCGACACCGAAGGAATCCTGAACTAAAAACAAACTGAGCAGCTAACCTGGGCTAACGTTAGCAGCGGCAGCTCAGCTGGAAACACGTTCGTGTCGTCGATTCTCTCCGACCAATCAGCAGTCTGCAGTGTTTTCACCTCATAGAACCTCGAAACAGGTGATACAAAAAAAAGTACCAGTTACAACTTTCCCCCAAGTTGGAAACCAGAGAAGGCGAGTAGAGTTGAGGTGGTAACATGAGGTAGAAAAGGTGCTACTGAGTAACTTGAGGTAGTTAAAAGTTTGCAGTTTTAATCCAAGAGACGTCGTTTAGTAAAATTCATGACAATTTTACTTTTTGGTATTATAGTAATAAAATCAGTTGCTTTTTCAGTTCAATAGAAAAAGATTTTTTCTTTAGGGACACAATTTGAAGTTGGAAACAAGGTAATAAATAATTAATATTATTATAATTATATAGCATTATTTTTAAATTCACAATAATATGGTATCGGGACATAAATATGGTGATAATATCGTATCGCGGGGCCTCTGGTGATTCCCACCCCTATTAGCTACATCACTTGCTGTGTTCGTTCTGTATCATGGTGTTTCTCCAGAGTCGCTTACCCACCTTTACTTTACAAATGTTTACATTATCTTGAATATGAAAAATGAATAACAAATAAAATGATAACATCCAAGTCGAGAAAACTCACAGTCCAGCAAACAGCCCCATACTACAAACACCTTCAGAAACACCGATCAATAAGCGACGACACCGCCAGCTCGTCCATAAATACACCAAACTCAATCATCCCAAACCGAGCGAGTATATTCTACTTATGTCGTGTTTATGACTTTTTCCCAGCTCAGTGATCAATCCTCACTTTTCATTCATTCTGAGCTATCGATCGGAATATAAATCAAACCCAGTCAATGTCCAACACAAAGCGTTTACAGCCCAGCGTGACAACCTGTATCAGTGTTCATCAGGTCCATTTGTCAGGAGGGAAACGTCACAACACCCTGAAGACAACAACAACACCCGGACTGGATTACAGCTGGTGTCCATCTATGAATGTCCGGTGTCCCTAAATCCTGAGAAATGCTTTGTTTCGTCTACAAGCAGCAGATCCTCACATGAGAAGCTCAAACCGGAGAAAGTTTGGAATTTCTTGCTTGAAAATTTTCTTAAAATTTATTTATTTTTCTGTTTTTCTCCGTTTGGCGTTGATGACAGTTAAAGAACCATCTGTTATTTCATTTAAGTCTCTGCAGTGAAACTACTTTCTCCTCTTTCGTATTTATATATACACAGCTGGGCCGGATTCTGCTCTGATAGCGGAGGGAGGAGCTCAGAGTTGATTGCTCTTATTAAATTAACTTTTTACTTGTAATGTTTGGGATTAAAACGTTGATTTATCTTCATTTGTTATTCTCAGCAGTGAGCTACCATGTGTTCCTGACTCCCACTGAGCACCCAGAGCTCTGTGATTCTTCTTCATGAAAACTGTACAAAACTGGATTTTGTTTGGAGAAAAGTAAGAGAGGACGTCTTTTGTCATTCTTTTTCATTTCTCGTTATGTTTTGCCTGTGTTGTTTGTTACTTGTTGTTATGTGTTGTACCTGTCTTACTACTATTCTGTATATATTGTTACTACTTGTGGACTGTAATAAGTCATTTTATGTAATTTTAAATCTTTATTTTAGGTTGCCCTCATAATAACTAGCCAGGGACAACAGATGAAAATTGGCTGTTGAGCTAACTCTGGCTCATTTACAGTTATTTTACTGTTGATTAATGAGCACTGTCCCTGTCAAATACACAAATAAATGAATTGAAAAGAAATGAACTAGCTGGTTAGCTCAGAAAATGTGTCTTATGTCTGTTACTTGATTCCAGCTATCGCTGTTCTTTACCATGAACACGTTAGCATCGCACAGCCTGATGTTTGCGAATGCACGCCTGCTGACGGACCTGACTCTGCATTAATTCATGCATTTAACAAATCAACATCATCTTGTAGTTGTTTCTGCATCAGTTTGATCCGTTTACTGCAGGTAAATCACATCAAAATGTTTATTTTGTGTTAGCATGAGAGTTGATCGAAAGTGAAGTTAAACATTAAAGTCGCCTGAGCTGATCTCTTCAACCTTTGATCAACAAGGTTTCTGAACACTAAAGCTCATTGATGGAGGGACAGAAGAGAGGAAGAGGGGGACAGCTGGCTTTCCTAGAGAGGGAGAGAGGAGGACGAGGAGGAGGAAGGCTGGGGGTGTTTGTTGCCTGAGCAGGGGGAGGAGGGGCAGAGCTGGAGGCCGGCAGATGGACCCCTGCAAACAATAGAGGCAGACAGATGCAGCCACAAAGAGCGGCGACCACACACTTCAGCGCACAAAAACCAAGAGACCACCTCCAAGTGGGATTACTGAGTGATGAAATGTACAGAAGCTGCAGTTCACCCGAACGCCACCAGGTGCTCAAACAGAAACTCGGACTGCACCGAGGAGAATCTGGAAAATCTGAACATTCAGATGGAAAAACATCCAGCGTTGGTTTTGGTTAGACCGTTAACTCATTTAAAGTTTCTATCCTCCGTCATGATTTCACGTCATTTATAGTTTAAATATCGTGTCTGAACCTCTTTGTTCTGGATATATTTTGTTGTCGTTTGTTTTGCTTTGTGTTTTTTACAAAATGCAATTATTTCCCTCTGACTGATTAAAACTGCTCACAAGAACGTGTGAATATCAGTTAATCATGCTTTTTAAAGTTTCTTTCTTTGCGAACGCAAAAACACTGGGCCGCAAAGAGAGGCGTTGTTGGTCAAATATTGATTGACCTGAAGTTAATTAGTGTTAAAAACATGTAAGACAGTTCAATTATGGTGTGTTTTGAAGCATAACGTTCAGTACAAAGGGGACAGAAAGCCTTTACAGTCGGGCCCTGAGGCCCTGGAACTGCCTGCCGGAGGAAATTAGGGCTGCTGAGTCAGAAGAGGCTTTCCTGGTTTTAGTTGGTTTTAATTATATTTTATCTGTATTTAAAGTGTTTCCTTGCTTTTATTGTGTATCTTGTTCTCTGTTTAAATGTGTTTTATTGTCTTTGTACTTTGTAACTTGGTTTTGAAAAGTGCTCTATAAACAAAGGTTATTATTACAGTTTGTTATTTGCAGTGTTGTTTATCTTGTGTTCATTCGTATTTAAGTTCTGTGTAAAATCTTTGGTGAATACGCTGAGGTACGTTTCCCTTTTGGACATATCTGGTTTCTGCAGAACAAAATGTTCATTTATGACTCGAGTAGTGCTGGGCGATAATTATCAGGATAAAAGTCAAATCTTTATTTCTTTCAGGTTAAAAGGCTGATTTTTACTCCTGAGTGAAAGTTAATGTGGTTTTAAACATTTTTCTTTCTGGTCAGAACAAACACTTGATGCCAAACAGAGGATCACTTCACAGATCTGAGGCAGAACATTCAAATTTGATTTCAACAAATCAGATTTGAATGAATATAGGTAAAATGAAGTAAAATCTTTTTTTCAGTCACTTTTCCTCAAAAAAAAAATATAATAGAAAAATTAGGTGCTGATTTATTCGTGATTCAACTGAATTAACTCCAACTTTTATTGATCATTTGTTATTTTGTTATTGGGGAAAATTATATCTTGATAATTATCATTATTGTTTTACTGTACTACGACAAGTAAATATCAAATTTTCTGTCAAATTAAAAAATAAGAAATATTTACACCTGTTTAAAGAAAGTTAAGTTTGATTACAGAGAAAAGGAACGCTCATGAAGTTTGGTTCGAGCAGCAGCAGCGTCGGTGCAACAACGGAACATCTGCTGTCTGCAGAACCACGCAGATATTTGAGAACTTCCTGCCGACCCCCGGGGGCCCTGAGGGGACAAAGGGAGGGTTTAATGTCCCTCTCCGCCCCCACCTCCCCTTTCTAGTGAGGGTGCCTGAGGCAGAGACAAAACATCCCGACACACTCACCAGTGCAGGGGAGGGGCCTCGCTGCAGGACAGGCTGGAGGCCCCCGGCCTCCATCAGCCATCGGATCAACAAAACTCAGTTTTGGTGAAGTTCTGGATCCGATAGTGATGGTGATGAGGGGGGAGGGAGATATTGTACTTTTTACTTCACTACGTTTATCTGATGTACAAACTCAGATTTTTACTTACAAAACACATGAAGAGTTTATAAAATATGATGTTAAACTGCAGCTAGTATTTTGATAATCGTTGCATTCATTTTTTCTTTTCCTCTTTATTAGTTTTTTTCAGGTTTAGATTAACAAAAGAATTGTGTTTCTCAAAATTTTCAGTTTTTACAATCGACTAATGGAGAAAATAATCAGCAGATTAATTAATAATCTTTAATTAATTATCAAAATAGTTTAACCTCAATCAGCTACTAAAATCCTGCTTTTACATGACTGCATGAGGAATAATCTGATCTAATTAATATATCACGGTATAATAGTCAAAGGAGACATTTTTCTCTCTGCAAGAGTTCTTTTACTACTTTAACTACATTTTCCTAATTATACGTATACTTTTACTTCAATGCAGAACTTTTACTTGTAACAGAGTATTTTTACAGTGAGGTATTAGTACTTTCACTTAAGTAAAGGATCTGAATACTCCACCGCTGCCTATTCATGACTTTTTAACCATCACTAGTACAGAATATTTAAATGTACTGCAGCCGAAGAATCCTGCATATTTATTTTCTTACAAGAAAGCAGAATGAGACTCGGGCAGTGACGGCAGAAGGAGACTTAACTCCCGTCTCTATTAGCCCAAAAGAAGAGAAGTAAAAATGTAGGAGTACCTGGAGTTTCAGCAGGCGTCACGTTTGAGTTCCCTTGTGTCTGCTGAACCAGGTCTGAGGGAACATCCTGCATCTAGAGGACCCTCTAACTGACAGCTGGGTCAGGCGCCTTCCTTCAGACTTTGCCCAGACACTTTTCCTACAAAAGCCTCAAACCTTAAATACTCAAGCTGTCCTCTCCAGATCCTGCTCCACCACAGCAGCAGCATTACAGGTTTATTTAAACTCCATCTATTTATTACTGGGCTATAGTTAAGTTGGTCAAAATATGAGCCGAGGTGGAGATATCCTCACTTAGAGCGTCTAGTATGAATCCTACATTCCCCATAATGCACCAGGATACAGTAGACCCTCATTTCTCTGTATGTTTTCTGAAGTTTTAATCCAAATTCTGTATAAAATGTGATGATCTTCTCACACTGACATAAATTATCACTTGTTTAATCTGAATAATAATTTTCTCTCCACCCAATTTAAAGGACTGATCGGCCAATCGTTTCAGATCTAGTTGTCATCAGGAATAAAAAACCTGATGTCTATAGATAGCGTTACATTAAGTCGTAAACTTGGGCTGAAGATTTAATCTGACGTCTGTAAGATAAGACCATAAAGTACAAAATAAGTTTTTCTCCTTGTCCAAACATCAGACCTGGATCAGAGTGAAGCCTACGTGTGTTAAAGATGTATTTATGCGGCACATCACCGTCTTTGTTTCCTACTTAGCCACGTCTGAACAACAACCACCTCCGAGCGCTGAAGCCTGACTGAGGTCTGGTTGCAGAACGTGCCGAGGACAGATCGTCGAGCAAACGCTGGTGGGGATGTAAATGAAGCATTTTGTCCGAAAACGGAGAGACTGCGGTTAACCAAACGTTGGGAGGCAGACTCAGCATATGGCGTGTAATTAAGCCCCCTGTCAGACGAGCCCAGGACTAAGATATGAACCTGAAGACCTGCTGCCGCCCGGCGAGGCGTGAAGGCCCCGCCAACGGTCTGTATCTGATGTTCTGTTGTTATTTATCACCATTTATACACTTTGTGTCTCTTTTTTAAAGCAGAACCGTTCAAACGTCAGGTGTCCCTTTAAACGCTCTCCTGACTGAAACCCTCTTATCACATTTTCTGGAGGAGGTGTGGAGCCTCGCATCTACTCTCTCTTTCTGTGGCTGCTTCCTCCTCCTCCCTTCTTCTTCTTCTTGCCTCGCCGAGTGTGACGACTTTCAATATCAGTGTGTTTGGTTTGAGGCCAGCGGGCAAATAATGACAGAGTGGATCTGAATGAAAGCCGCTGCAGTGCGTCTGAGATGAGTTTTCCTCTCCGGTCGGCTTGCTGGAGGAGGATGGAGGATATTTGGACGGCGGCGTGGGGGCCTTTTGGAGGCTGCGGGGGCCCTCCTATCAGCACAAGACGTTTTCTTTCATTTATTTCCCCTCTCTACATCTATCCCACTGACTGCTGCCGCCATCGACTCAGCTGGTCCTGAACCATCAGGTCCTCCAGAGCAAACGTTTTCAATCACGGTCCCTTTCTCTCTTTTTGATTCCTCTCTGCAGCACCGGCGCTGATTGAATCATGAAACACAGGTGTGAGTGCTCGCTGTACTGAACACACAACGCGACCCTGCCTAAACTAGTTCCCTCTCCAACTCAATGATGCGCTCAATCCTGCCAATTACGGCGCCCTTTACAACCGACAGCCCCCCATCAAAGCTGCCCCCACCCTTTTTTTCTGCACCATTATTGCTCATCCGCAATCACTTTAAATTAGATCTACAAGTCAATATGAGAAGTCAATATTTAATTTACTCATAGCAGGTGGTGATTTAGTCTGAGACCTGGTGGTTCTCCAGCGCAGGCCGCCATCATAAAGACGTCATACGAAGCCCTGAGCTGAAACCGCTGGGTCTGAAGCCTGAAGTCTCTCCGACAGCCAGCAGGGGGCGACTCCATTCGACTGTATAGAAGTCTATGAGAAAATGTTCTGCTTCTCAGCTGATTTATTCCCTCAGTAAACACTTTCCTAATGAGTTGATGGTCTCAGTCGCTAGTTTCAAGTCTTCTTCAACACAGCATGATGTTCATTTACTAAATTATGGTCCCATTTAGAGGAACATAGACCAGGAAGCAAGGGGGGGTTTAGGTCATGAGCATTTATACATTGCAGTTGCCCCGCTAAAACGCTAGCTGGCAGCGGGGTTTCTATGTTCCACTGTGTTGACTTCCAGCTAACTTCCCGTTTAACCCTCCGCTAAATGAAATGACGGTAAAAACAAAAGTCGTGTGGATCTTCTAGACTTCTAGCACGTCATGTCCCAGGAGGTGGTGACGCTCAAAAGAAAACATCCACCGTATTACAGCCACTTGTTCGGCCGCTACTAAAACTGGCTTTGAAGCACTAAGCACTTCCTGGCACCTTGGAGGAAATGCAACGCTACCAAGCCGACCAATAACAGCTCTGTGACGTGTAGTTATATTTCAGGGCAGGTGTGCGTCAGGCTACAGCTTAGAAGTTTAAATGAGCCTTTAAAGTGAATTACAGATGCACTTCGCAAACCGAGCTAGCTAGCTCCACCCTGGCGTCCAAATATGGTCATGTCTGGCTGCAAAAAGCCAAGACGGCGACGGCCAAAATGCCAAACTGGAGGCTTCAAAATGTTAGTCCACAAACCAACGGGCGCTGCTCACGCTCAGGTACAAAACACAGGTGAGCTGATGTTCACCTTTTATACTGAAGGGAAACCAATGATGGACACAGATGAGATGAGAGACGCCCCTCTAGGACAGAGACTCCTTCCACGGTAAAGGTCAATGTTTCTCTGGATGACAGACTTTTATAACGTCAAATTATCTTTTTAACCGTTTTAATCCACTAAATCATCACACTGGAAGACAATCTCCGGAACAATCAATATCTAAATAGTCCCTTAATGTGCCCATCAGTTGTAAATGATCAGTCCTGGGTGTCTCAGTGCATGCTGGGATATTCAGTGATATAACATTAACCCAGGTGCTTAAAAACAGCAGGATGAAGGAGGGTCAGCTCGTTCCGCCCTGAATGACTCCGTTTTAGGGAATGAAGACGGCAGCCTGCTGCGCTGATGTTGACTGGCTGTTAAACACCGCAGAAGCTCCTAAAACTCTCCAGAGGATCTTTTAACAGCTTCACTCTGTGTCGTATTATGATGTTCAGAATTGATCCCCCTCTCTGGTCTGTGTCTAATTATGCCTTGGGGAGGTAACAAAGGAAGGTGCTGCACGCCGTTCTCTTCATTACAGGGCAGGAGGAGGACCTTGGCAGCCACTCAGCGCGCCTTTAGCCACAAAAACAAACAAACAAATAAATAAATAAATAAAAAAGGGCTTGTGTTTGTCTGTTGTGTTAATATAGCCAGGGGCAATTTGGTTCCACGCCTCCGGGGATCTCTGTGTTTTTCCTCCTGCAGATATCGCTGCTACATTTTGTGGGTATCATGGAAACGGCGCTCGTGAAGACTCTCAAGAAGCGGTTTTAATTACCTGTGCTGGTAACAGCCACACTCATGAAACACCTTTAACAGCACGACTGTTCTAACCTGCCCTGTCAGGGTTCCCACTCTTTTCTAAAGATCAGTTTCCAGGACTTTTCCAGCTGGTATGACAGACAGGGATGAGGTCAAACACTAATTACTAACTAATAACAGCATCTGTCACAACTACTTTGGTTTATGGATAGATGACAAACTTTTATTATTGCTAATGTAGGAAGCTCAAAGTGAAGACTGGCTTTTAATTTAGAAATAAATCTAACTTTACTCTCAACGCCAAAAAAACATATGGAAGCTACTTTTCTGTCTGTGATTATGGTGACAGATTATATTTGCTTGCAGCCTCCTGCATCTTACGTAGCCTTGATTCAGAGCATCTCTACGCTTTATTACAAATGCAGTGGTCCCTTTCTCACCATTACATTCTCTATGAAGTTGGACATCACTGACAACCTGCAGACAACAGCACTGGTATGTTTTTACATATAAAGCCATGCTGGCTAAACTTCCAGCTCCTTCTCTGTTTCTTTTTAGTGAACCCAGGGTTTTGACAGATCTGGGGAGAACTTCATTTTCATGCTATGCACCCTGCGCATGGAGTAATATTCAAAAAGATATCAAACGTGTATATCGATTGATAAATCTAAGAGCATCATAAAGAATTTGAAGGCGGCGGCACGTGTTTTTCTTGAGAGGCCATCGTGTTTGAGAAGATGTATTTTTGTTGTTTATTTTGTCATGTTGTATGTGTAGCATTTAAACATGTTGTGTTTATGTATGGCTGCTAAGTTGGCCAGGTCTCGCTTGTAGAGATTTTTGACCTCAATGAGACTTCCTGGTAAAATAAATAAATAAAACTAACATGTTCCTCTTTGTAGAAGTTTGATTTTTAAAAAACAGGCATTCTGTGGCCGTAACTTTTCAATGAAATCATCTATCACATGTGTAGAAATGATGACCAATTCACTTTGGCTTTTTCTAATATTGTTATTTTTATACTATTTCCATTGTATTGTTTTCTTTCAGAAAGCCCTTTGTGTTTTACACTGGGCGAGTGCTTTTCTTATGAATTATATTTTAACCACCGCTGCCTGAACACCAGTAACTGTACGGTTCAGTTAATGACCTACAACTAATGCCAGCGTTCTGCTGAACTTTAGCTTTTTAAAATCTCTGTGGTCCTCGGCCAAAACGCAGTGTAACGGTACAAATTCAGATTAATTCAGACATGTTGCTCTCTGCAGTGTCACGCCACAAACTTTGGGTATTAATACACAAGTTTAATATGGTCAAACACTGGGATACTTCAGAGGTGTGCAAATATTAAAAGTTAAACGATGTCCTAAATAATGCGTCACAACAGGAAATATAACAAAGCCGTGGTATAAATCAGTTTATCACACACAAAATTATTTTCCAGGATGAGACAAGATATTCAAGGACATTTTACCTTCTTCAACTCATTTCCCATGTGTTTTCCATGACTGGAAAATTGTTTTCCAGGTTTTTCCAAGACGCATGGGAACTCTGCATAACTAGCTCAACTGGGGGAAACAAGCAAATCTACCTATTTACAAGGTAAACCTGTAAAACAAATTCAGCCTAAATTGCACACGCCGATGCCTTTCAACAATTATCCACCAAACACAAAGCGCTAAATTCTTTGTAATTAGGTTTTTATTTCCCAGAGCTCAGAGGAGAGAATAAATGTGAGGGCTTGCAGAAAAGCAAAGCTGTCAAAATCGACTTCCACTCCGTAATGAATCGCAGCTCTGAAATGAGACCGACATGTTTTGTTTACTCACCTCCCTTTTGTCTCGGATCTCTGAAAGAAGCCGAAGAAGCCATTTACATTCAACCGCTGTCACCAACGCTTCCTGTCACTTTAGGAAAAGGACAGACGAACTGTGCAGGCCGACGCAAAGGAAACTGCCCGTGCACTTTTCTAAAATCCTTGTACGAGGAGGAGGAGGAGGAGGAAGAGGAGGAGGAAGGTGTTTGCCTCCTCTCTGATCTACAGCAGCAAGCAGGGCATCCAACTTTAGAGAGTTTGGAAAATGATCACTCAGACGACTCAGTTTGATCATTTTTTAGTGTTGGAAAGGTTCTTGTAAAAGATTCCAAACAAACCAAAAAGGGAACTGATTTGAGGTGCTTGTGCTTTCCAACCTTTCTGTCTTGTGACTGTGGGATTATTTTCCCATCTTTAATCGAGAGCATGTCTTTCAATCTGAGAGCATGACTTATTGATTTCAGGTTCAGATTCTGTAAGGCTCAGAAACACCCTGCTTGCCCTCACGTTTGCTCTGCTTCTTGCACTCAGATATTGTTGTTGCTTGCAGAGACTTCCTGCCTCCAGCTTCAGCCCTCCTCTTCATTCTGCAATAACACTGTCAAAACCCCAACCAATAAATCTCAACAGTGAGGTTCAGGGAAGTAAAAAGCCCGTTCATTTTTATAATGAGCCGTAATTCGGTGACCACATGGATTCACCACTAGCTACGGGAGTTTGATAGTGTATGCTCTTACTCTTGCAGTAGTTCTGTTCCTTATCGATACTCTTATCTGTTTTTATTCACGACCAAATAACTGCTTTTTTAAAGGATGTAATATTTTAAATTCAGAACAGAATCAGGAGTATTTTAAATAGAACTTGTTTCTAGAGCCGCAGCAGCAAAGACATCACATAAACTCAAGCATAATATCTCAAGCAAATAACTAACATTTCAATAAAATAAATCAAATCCCGACATTGTTCTTCCACCGCTGAAGAGGATGATTCAACGCCTGACCTTGTGTAAAGAGGCAGAGCGACCAACACAATCACACTCGCTCTGTAGATTCACCTTCAGAAACATTTCTATAGTGATACTAGCTTCTTTCCCAAAAGACATACGGTCATGTTAAAAACTGAATATTGTATTATAACATCCGCATTTGATCAGAGACACTCTGTGAAGAGTAAAGAAGTACCAGCCATACCTGTCCGTTCTGAAGTTCATTGAGGCCTTTGCACAACGTCTGGTTCTGTGAAAAGTGAAAGAAAAAAGCCAACTGAATAAAAACGTTCATGTTGAAACGGTGACAATGGAGTTTAACAGGCTAATATTTAGACTATAAAACACACATTTTACAAACCAGGGTGGTTCAGGAAAGTCAAAGGAGAAAAAGCTTTTACAGACAAAATAAATGGATTTATGTGATGATTTCTGATTAATCTAATACACCTGATAAATTATGGTCTCACATAGCTCTTGAATCTTTTAAAACACCATAAAGATGTACAGCTCAGGGTATAAACAGCCACATGTAGGGTCACACTGCCCAACAAAAGTCTATTCATTTACAAAAGCATGTTTACCAAAGATGGAGGAGAACTGCTCGGCCTTCAGGCTCCCGTATATGTTCCAACAAACCACTCAGCAACTACCTATTAACGTCTCCAAATCCCGAACACGACGCGGAAAGAAAAGAAAACGTCAGTGTCGCTTCAAAGAGTCACTTGACTGAGTGTAGAGATCAGGCTTTCTCCTACCAACACCTGCACAGAAGGGATGTACCCTGGTACTGTAGTACACCGGCTGCACCACCTGACCACGCCCAGCTGTGTTCTGAAGTTTCAATCCACTCTTTCATAGTTGTTTCCATAACAACAACCTGTAGAGCTGTGATTCATCCATACTGGTCGCCATTTCTAGGAGTACGATCCACGTTCTATTACCTCTGGTTGCAGTGTTTTCACACATATAGACTATTATTAACAGCCCAGGTATATAAAGGCCCGCCCAGGTATCATATCATCCCACCCGGGTATATAAACAGCCCACCCGGGTATCATTTCATCCCACCCGGGTATATAAACCCCCCCCCGGTATCTTAACGGCCTGGTGAATGGTGAAATAAGAAATAACCCACAAGTAATAGAAAAACACCCTGCTAACCACACCGCATCTCGCTCATTTTTGACACATTTACATGCACTTTGTGAGAGACAATTTTGTTTGTGAAAATGCTGCGATCTGCAGGTGAACTGCTCGATCATCACTTCTGTGAAACGCCACCAAAGAAACCAGGGAGACGTGGGCTGCAGTGTCATTAAAGGACCTGGGGGTTATCTGATAAAATGTAGTGTGGGATAGTATTATTTATTTATTGGATTCTGTCAGCAACTGATTTTAACCCCCCTCCCCCAGCCTGTCTGATCCCCTTCATGCTGCAGTGACTCCTTCCCTCGCCCACCCTGCACTTTAACAAACACTAACAAACACCAGTGAAACCTCAGGAGGCAGAGACACCGCCGCCGCGCCGTCACAGCTGGACCAAAGATCTGCATCTATTTGTCATCTGTAATCTAACGGATACGTTTAGAAACATCTGGGGAGCCGAGCGCAAAAACTGAATCTTTAGTTTTTCATTTCCCTCCAGCTGGGCGGGAGGTTAGAGAGAGAGAGAGAGGATAGGCAGATAGATAAATAGAGGTGGATTCATTCTGTATGCATTGCTTTTCACACTGGGGAAATTTATAAGCAGAGTGCTGATAGTTTCCAAATCAGTTGCACTCGGGAGTTGAGCGCCGTTGCGTCAGAGAGAGATTACCGCACTGCAAAGCCTGAACCATTTTACAACATATACACTGTGTTTGACGTTTCACTGCTCGCTCTGTCTGTGTCGAGGCGCCGCTGCAGTTTCTATTCCAGAGTTCAGCCGGTGCTGCTGCAGATTTCAGTCTGAGGTTACTACAGTCATCAGCAGGAGACGACCTCTACAGCGTTAACAGAGCAGAGGGGGGATGAAATGTTCAGGAGACTGGGAGCAACAGAGCTTCACAGCATGTTGTCATTTACACCACAGCTTCCCTCACTTCATTTTTTTTAAAAATACACACCTTAAAATGTTCCCGGTGCAGATTTTTAACGAGTTGTTGTGTTTTGTTTTGTAATTTCTGGCAAATTCATTTTTGTCCTCTGTAGGGGGCGTGGCGCTGAGGGCTCTTTTTCAAACGCCAAGCAGGAGGCCTGTTTGAGTCCTAATGTGCTGTAAAGCAGGGGTCGACAAATAAGTCTGGAATCGCGCCAAATTTTCAGAAGTCATTAGATGGCGGGCCAGAATATGGTCACTTTATCATTTAGACTCCTGTATAACTCCATCAGCAGTGAAGGGTCATATGTTCAATCCCCTCTTGATGCCAGTGTTATTTTCCTCCCTTTTCAACAAATTGATGTTTTACATGTTGACATTAAGCATATGTGGGACTGTTTTGCTGTGGTAACTGAGATCTGTTTCAGCAGCAGCTGACCACCGCTGTGAAGAGAATACATCCTGGACTTTCTGGCCAACGGAGCAAACGTTCTGTCTTCTCCAAATCACAGCAAGCGGCTTCTGATATGGATGTAAACAATGTGATGCTAATATGTGTTATTTGAGGAACAATTTGTATTCAACACGTCTGACATTCAGGATGCAAACACTTCTCAATGATGAATTCTGAAGTTGTGAGCATTTATTGCGTGTGTGGTTTAACGACTCACTCGCTGGACAACAACATGAAAAATTGCTACTTAAAATTAAAATAAAAGAAACACCTGAAGCAGAAAACAACTAAAAACTAATCTCCTTTGCAGCTGAATTTGTAAGAAAAAAAAACAACAACTTTGAAATATTTTTTTAAAGCGAGCTCCTAACTGGATGAGAAGACGTGAACTTTATAAATTAACAGTGTCTCTGTTAACAGCAGGAACGCAGGGTATGTTTGTATGCTGCTTGGTTTGCAGGAGGTAAAGATGAGCCCAGTCACTGCATCTGAATGGCTGTTTTCTCTCACAGCATTACCCCCCTCCCCCCGAAAGCAACAAAATGAAAACAAATGGCTTTCCCCCGTATTTACAGCCAGAGCATCTGTTCGAAATGCACACAAACACAGCCGGCTTTTGCTTTCTTGTTAGCGTTTGGACAGGGAGGCTTTCTGGGGAGAGCATTAGCGCTGTTTGGCTAACTCTGACGGGCTTCATCTCTCAAAGCTGCAACCGCGGAGCCTCGTGGGGAAACGGCGGCCACCTGCCCGGCTGCCTCCATCGCCGTCCGCCCAGCACTATGCAACGGAAATTTAACACTCGCCAAACGTCTGTAAAACGTGACTTTGGTTGGGG
>JAPMOB010218366.1:0-16727 GCA_029875015.1 Lepomis gibbosus | reverse complement strand
ACAAGTAAGCAACCTTGTACCTTGGTGGATTAGTGTCCCCTCCTGGGCCTTTTAGTTTTCTAGTTTGACATGCACTTTGACATGAAATAAAATGACTTCTGCCATTTTAGTTTTCAGTGTGCAGCTGAATGGTCTCAATAACCATAAGCTACAATCCCTCCTTCTGTTGAGGCAATTGAAAGCTCTGTCAGTAAGTATTTAAGCACAGGCCATGGAACAATATCTGGGTAGTATTTTTGTGAACTATATTTTTTAGTGCTAGGTGTTACGCCCCAACCTTCGGTGGCAACATGGGGCGAACAACACCCCACAACTGACCCAAACTCTACACAAATAAACACCTTTAAAACGACACAATCAAGATAATTTATTAACACAACTAGACAATAAAGTAAGAACACCAAAACATAAAACAAGAACATAACACAAAAATGCCCCAGCTGAGAGGCAGCAAGACTAGCAGTCCCAAATCAAGAAGCCTCCTCTCTGACAATTGCACAGCAGCTTTTAAGGACCACCTTCGAAGGCCAGGTGGACCTCGTATGGCAATCAACTGGAGAACTCCTGCAACAAAACTAAAAGACAAACATTGACACAGCACAGAGGGAAAAAAAAACCCCATACAGCCGTAACACTAGGCAACGATTAAATATTACCCTGTATGCAGGATAAGAAGCTGACGATGGATGGATGGATTAATCGCATAATATTCTGTTATTAATGGCATTGTTAAGCACAAAATTTAATAATGAATTCTAAAGTAGTGTATTGCACACTTTTAATTTACATGTACTCCTATATACACAAAAGAGCGATATGATTTGTTGTTTGCAAACACTTTAAACAAAAGGCTTTTTACCGGCATTTCTTGTGAATCTCAACTTAAACATTAAGTCAAACATTAAGTCAAACCTAAAAGCAAAGCTATTTGCCACTGCCAGGGCATTAGCTTTTATCTAGCTTGTTAAAACAAGTTACCATCAGAGTCCAGAACGACAATCATAACATCATAAAACAGGCAACTTCTGAGCAACAGATTAACATATGTAAATCTGTTTTCTTGTTTTATTTTCTGACCAGGTATAAGCGTAAACATTTTTCTTTTATAAGGGAGCAGCAGGAACAGTCTATGTTCAGTAGCAAGTGTCCTTGTTAGAGTGAGGTGAAGTGGTCGAGCACAAGGCGACAAGCGGGCGCGTTCCTGTGTAACGCACGTGCCCGCCACCGCCACCGCTGAAATTTAATTGTGTTGAACCTTATGTACGCGACACGGAGCTTAAATCAGTGGGAGAGAGACTGATCCAGAATCTATTAGTGTTTAACTAAACAGGACATCAGCAGGAGGGAATTCACATGGCAGAGCATCCCCGCAAAACTGATGGACTATCAGGTAAAGTTAAGTAGCCTGTAATTTTGATTTAAGTTAAATTGGCTACAGCTGTGTAGCGCACAGAAGCCGTTGCCATGGTTACTATCCATGGAGCGCCTGCTGTTTACTCATGGTGAGCTTTCTCCTGTTCACCAGAGCAGAGCAACCCCATGGGGCCAAGCCACTATGTTGTGGTTTTAAGAATGTTTCTAAGTGCAGCATCTGCAGTATCCACTTCTCTGTGGCATTTGATCGCTTGTCTTGCTTTTGTTTATCTACTTCTCCCACACGCTGCATCCAGCGTAGTCTGTTGAAGTCTTCCTCCACTGATTGTTTGGGTGGATGATTTGCAGGCTGATCAACATCCCGCCCCTCCTGTGACCCATGGTTTGACTGTATGTGTATTCAGAGCCAGTGAGCAACGGACTTTCAAAGTAATAATAATAAAAATAAAAACTGCGTTAATGTGCAATAAAATAATTATCAGCGTTAATGAATAAAAAAGTTAATACGATAATGACGTGTTAGCTTGCCCAGCCTCTATATTTTATAGGCCTCATTTCTGAACGATAGCAAATTACATTACATTCACGTAGCTGACACTTTTATGCAAAGAGACTTACAAATGCTAAATTTCTGTCGCACACCTCTGGATGTGTTGCAGTGGGACTCAAACAACAAGTTCAAACAACAATGCTAATCTTGCAGAGTGGTGCTCAGAAAACAACCTACTGCTCAACATCAGCAAAACCAAGGAGCTGATTGTTGATTTCAGGAAACAGGAGATAAAGACACACACTCCTGTCTACATCAGTGGAGCTGAGGTGGAGCAGCTAAACAGTTCCAGGTTCCTGGAAATCAGCATCACAGAGAACCTGACGTAGTCATCTCATATCTCCACACTGGCGAAGAAAGCTCAGAAACGACTTTATTTCTTGAGGAAGCTTAAGAGGGCCAAATTCCCACGCAGAGTTCTTGTCATCTTTCACAGAAGAGCAAAAGCATCATAAACTGGCATGGGATGTGCACGGCCCAGGGCTCTGCAGCAGGCGCTTAAAACAGAGGTCCCAGAAGATCATTGGTCCCCATCTCCCAATCATCAGTGAGATGAGGTGCCTACGCAGAGCCCAAAGAATAATAAAGGACAGCACCCACCCAGCCACAGCCTGTTCACCCTGCTGCCTTCTGGGAAAAGATATAGAAGTTTCAGCTGACCAAGTTGTCAGAAACAAACCCCATGAGAGTGGCATGAGGGCCCAAAGTCCCCTAGTGAGATCTGCGCTCACAGCCTAGCCCCGTGCAGCTCGATTGGCATTCGCCAGAGAACACCAGAATTGGCAGGTCTGCCATTGGCGTTCTCTTCACAGATGAGAGCAGGTTCATACTGAGCACATGTGACAGACTCTGGAGACTCTGGAGAAATGTACAGTAAAGAATTTTGAACAGTTTTGTTCATTGAGATATGATGTTTGAGTCTAAATTCAGTGGTTCAATACTGAGTATGGGACAACAGGGGTGAACAAGAATAAAGGAAAACATTGAGTCTCAGGTAAAAAGTGTCAGCAAGAGTCTCCTCTGTTCTATGCCAAACCTGGCCTGCTTGGCATAGAACAGAGAACAACAAACAAAGAAATAAGGACATTCAGTAGCTACCGGTGACAAGCCAGGTGGGCAGGCGGTGGTTCAGCTCCTCTTTATGGCCTCGAAATGCCTCGTCAGTCATGACCTCGAAGTTGAGAATGAACATTATCACCAAGCCATCCTCGTTCTTCACTGGCACCACATCCACCATACACAGGAAGCAGTGACCTGTGTGGGAAGAGAGATAGATAAAGCTCAAAGACTGTCTTTGGGGCAAGCTTTGATCCAGCACCTCTTACAATACCAAACGTGCATATAGCTTTAGAACTGGGAATAAAACCTCCAGCACAAGACTGCAATTCTACATAATAACTCTGTGTGCAGAAACACTGTCATACGCAGTCACAGATGCATGCACACTGTGAATGTGAGCATATATGCACTAATTAAACAGGCCCACTTTCATTCTCTCTCTCTCTCTCTCTCTCTCTCTCTCAGACACATACACACACATTTGCACACACAATTTTCATTCTCTCATTAAATGTTCATCTGCGCTTAATCAGCTCACACACTGTTCTCAATGTGAGGCCAGGCACGTTTGCTAATCTGCCACATGAGTGCTGAAACAGCTAAGTAAGTGTGAAATTAGACCAGGTCTATATGCATCTGGATACACTGTGCATACCAGCTAGACTGGAAGTGAAAAAAGTAAGATGGTTTTGACACAAGGAATTTGAACCTTCATAGCATCATAATCATAAAATACACACACACACACACACACAAAGAAAAGGTATTGTCATCTTAAATTAAAACACTGGAGTGGACAAAATCAATACTATACAATTTGAGTATTTGCTACATTTTTACCATTCAGTGGAAATTATCTGGAAACATACAAAAATCATCTTGAAAAAAAATAATGGTTTAAAAGTTTATATCCCTACTCTTTTCCAATGTACAGCAGAAGTAAAATGGATAGTTAAATCTCCAGCAAATGAATGCAGGGCCCTTGTTCAGGAAAGTCAGTATCACCTGCACACTGAAACTCAAATGGTTAGTATACCTAATAATTAAACTTTCATTAATCATACAGTACAGTTAAAAGTGAGATAAAACTGCAATATAATCATTACAACATATACAAAGTCAAAATGCAGATCCAGGTCATATGGTACAGGAAAAAGGATGCCGTCCATAGGGAAAGATTTATTTCTCTACGGCATGTTAAAACTGAACTGCTTCTAAGTGACACAAAAATGAACAGACAGCAAATAAAGCGACTATAATTTACTCTCAAATATCAGAAATGTATTCACTATGATTGAAGTATCCGGCAGCCATAATCTGTCCTTCTAGACTCCTTATCCCCCTTGTCCTAATAACAATCTTTTTTTAAAAACCTAGCTACAATGAAATGCGTCTAGTTTGTCAAAATAAAGGCTTAGGCTGCGCATGAGCTATTTCAAAATTTAAGAACGCTGTTTACTTATCATTGTACACCATATTTGTTTCCTTCGAGCATGAAAGCACTGGTCACTGCCTAGAGTGGCCTTTTGATGTTAAATAGTCCCTCTCACATTTCCCAGCGTACCTGGCTCGTATCCGTCCCGTCTCTGTCCTGGACAGTGATAGTCAGTGACCGGTCTACAAATGGCAGCTGTTTTGGCAGCGTGGATTGTGTACCACCTAACGTACAGCGTTTCTACTGCATGCCTGCCTCAGTCACCCACCC
This sequence comes from Lepomis gibbosus, assembly GCA_029875015.1. Classification (NCBI taxonomy): domain Eukaryota; kingdom Metazoa; phylum Chordata; class Actinopteri; order Centrarchiformes; family Centrarchidae; genus Lepomis; species Lepomis gibbosus. The sequence goes on along the minus strand of JAPMOB010218366.1, from coordinate 12,039 downwards.
GGCTGTCATTCATCTCACATCATCGCTAGAGAGTGGGCCGAAATCCGATTGGACAACAGCATAATCCCGGCACAGGAGGGGAATGAAATATGAAACACAGGGAAAACTAAAGGATTACACCATCTGGCCATATCTAGCAGCGTGTGTGTGTATGTGTGTGCATGCGAGCTGATGCGCCCATGTGTTAGATGCCCAGTCTGATGGTCTCTCTTAAGCTAGTGAGTCATGTCCATTCAAGTTTTTTCATTAATAGCTGAATTTACAGCCTTTTTAATCACTGAAGGTGTGGCTGCATCAAGCCTAAAGCTGCTTTACACAGCTCTGCAGCCACCCGCCCAGCCAGGAGGAACCTGCAGACATGCAACACAAGATTTCAAGATTTTGTCAACTGAAATAATATTTCATGAATGACCTTCCCAGCTTCATCCCTAGACGGTCATTCATGCATTTATATCATCTCGGTAAGATTATTGTAATTCATTCCATCCAGGGTTAAGCCAGCCTTCAGCTGTTCTGCTTTTAACAAATGCTAGAAGATCATAGAAGATCATTAGAAAGGGGGCTGCACAGTGGTGCAGTGGTTAGCATAAGAAGGTGTTGGCTTCAAACCTTGGTCCTCCCAGGCCTTTCTGGGTTTGCATGTTGTCCCTGTGTCTGTGTGGGTGCTCCGGCTTCCTCCCACTGTCTAGAGACATGCAGGCTAGGTTAACTCCTGACTCTAAATTGCCCTTAGGTGTGTGTGAGTGGTTGTTTGTATGTTTTGGCCCTGTGATGGACTGGTGACCGGTTTTTGGCCTGATGTCAGCTGGGATTGGCTGCAGCCCCTCGCGACCCTTTACACAGGATAAGTGGATGATGATAAGTTAGAGATCATATCAAATCTTTCTTGCCTCTCTCTCTCATTGGTCAACCAAGTTTTAGAACTCATTTTAAGATTTAATTGACAACCTTTAAAGGACTTCATGGTTTAGCTCTCAGTTATATTACAGAACTGTTGCTCAACCTCAGATCCTCAGGCAGGGCTTTGCTGGCTGTTCCTGAGTCACGGCTCAAGAGTGAAGGTGAGCGGACTTTTGCAGTCCGGACCCCTCAGCTCTGAACTCCCTGCTTGAGGAATCAGTGACATTGTTAATCGCTTCTCAAAACATTGCTTTTTATTAATTGTTTTTATATTTTTGTTGTTATTTTTGTGTTATTGTAGTTATCTGATTCGATTTGCCTCAGTGCAGTCCTAAAATGTTTGAAAAGTGCTGTATTATTCATTATCATTATTAATCTATAATATAAATCATTTTTAAATTTTCACTGCTGCTTAGTGTAACAAGTGTAACTTTGAGTGCTGGTATTATATTTATAAGAATTTTATTGGCTTCTAACCTCCCCTGCATAGTGTTTAACTTTGTATCAAGTTTTATTGTTGTTCTTTATTTATAATGTGTGAAGAACCTAAACTAAAGCGGGTTAGTACTAAAGGATAATAGCAGACATCAATTATTTTTATCAACTTGTTCCATGTAAGACAGTTTAAATAAAAACACTGATGTAATAAAATTTCTCATATTACTTTGTCAATCTGTTTAAATTGAAATCCTGGAATCCCTCACTGATTCTAACTCCTGTCACATGAACAGCAATCTGAGGCAGCTTTCCAGCACAGGTCCTATCGACGGCTTTCATTTTAGATCCCATGTTGCTAGGTGGATTGTACACTGAAACTGGTGTACATGTATTCATGGAACACAATGCCTTAGAAACATGTTGGTATTATAACAGGCTGTGTGTTCCAGACATTAAACCAGCAACTCTTCATTTAAAAGCTGTGAGGAGATGTTTGTATGTTAAGAAACAGGACATAGTGAATTGTGTTTTAGGGATGACAGATGCGATTTGTACAAACACACATGTGCATGCGCGCTCACGTGCACAGTACAATGTAGGATTAAATGTCAACAAAAGAGGATTTAATTTCAGTTGGTTGCTATAATACATTATAATACAATGTATATAATGTAAATTCTTCAAATGTCTCGGTTATGTTTCACTTTGCGATTGTACATCTGTACATGCTAGTGTGTTTTACATTTTTTAAATACATATACTGTATTTACAATAATCATACATGCATGACCGTGTTGCATGTATACATCAATGCATTAGTGCACTGTACAGTGTGTTCTACTGTACTGTAGACACAGTCTTTGTGAGTCCCCTGAATTTAGCAGAGAAATGAAAAGGCTTAATTTTAGGCACATCAGACCTGATTGTTGACCATCATCCTCTCACTGTCTACTATAAAAGAGTCTGAAATGAATTGAGCTCGGAGGTTAACAGGGCAAATGCCATTACATCTAAATGCTCCTCTTGGATGTATTCCAATTCAGCGTGTACCATCTGATAATCTGATTCAGTGTTGCTGACTTACAAAGCTCTGGGAGATTATCACAATGCACTAAAACACATCCAAAAAAAGCACAGAGTGAAAACTGCTGATAGTCATGTGATCACACAACGCAGTGTGTTCAACTTAGCAGCCAAACGGACTACTGAACTTCAAATGTAAAGGACTACTCAGGTGTATGGGGGACGCTGATCGTTACTTAAAAGGGTACCAAAATCTTAGATACCTCTGTCTGATGTGGACACTGCTGAGTAATTAAGAAACTAAGACCTTGTATCAGTTGTCAGGCTGGATTACACTGGTACAATACATTTAATGTTTGATTCGATTTCTCTGACACCCAGACTTTGAATGCAACTTGTTGCATTAACACTGAAGTGAGCAAAGTTAGACATATCCAAAGAAGATGATTAATGATACAATATTTTATTCTTACTGTATATTAGGGGTAGGATAAATAATCGATACAACCGTATACACTTTTATCACCGGATCCATAATCCATACACTTACGGTAAGTATTGCTTTTAAAATTTAATTTGCAAACGCTGTAGCCTGAGATTTCCCCAGAGTCTGCCCGTTGACATTACCTCATTACTTCATGTCTCCTAAAGAGGGTGCAAAATGAAAATGAGATCAGCAATAGTCTCCTTGCCGTAAAGCAAACACCATTGATTGCATATAAAGATGGACGACATGACAGGTCCCCAAAAGTGAAGCCAAAAAAACTCAATCTGGGTGGCATCAGTGTAGGTCATAAACCCTCCGAATGGAACATTTGCCAAACTAAAAATATATTATATATATATATTTTCATTTTAAACTTATTATTATATTTATATTTGAGTGTTGGTGATTTAGTGTCTCTCTGAACTATCTCTCTCATTCTCTGTTTTCTGTGGTTTTATCTGTTTTTTCAGGCAGTTGGATAGTGTTTTTAAGTAGAATAATGCACATCTGGGGGATCACGTGTTTGACCATGTAGGGTCATGTAATGTTGACCTTCTGCATTTAATTTTAGGATATTTTATTTCCGTTTTCTTTCGAACTAGGAAAGAGCGTTATGCAAGCCAGGCCTACATGCACTTTTATATTGCTGTGTCAGTATTTAGGATTAGCAATCGCTTTTATCTTAATATCATCGTTAATGTGGCCTATGCCTGCAATTCCCACCCATACGGTCTATCAAGAAGGATTATAATATTTTACATATATGGTAACCCAAAGATGGTTTTAGTATTACTTTTGACCTCCTTGAAAAGGATTACGAGCCATCCTCAATCTAAACAGCTATTATGTGTCGATTAAAAAAATGCATACATCCCCTTTCAAGGTATAGGATATTCTGGGTCAATGTTGTGCTGTATTTAAAAAAAAGAAAATAAGAAATGGCATTTAATTATTCTCACGCACATAAAAACTAGATGTGTGCACAGAACAGTTTCAACAAGTGGAAAAGCATCGTCTCAAGGGAGCATTTCTGCTCTGAGTATACAAATCATCAAGAAGATGTAAAAGAAAAAAAGATGTAAAGTGAGGAACAGCCACCTCTACAATGCCTTTAACACAAGTAAATTGTGCATAACCAAACTGTAACATAGGCTACGTTTGACAGCAGTGGCTTTAGTTGAGGTCTGTGCTAGGCAACTGCCCGTCCTCAATTGTGTCAGTGATCAAAGTCCAATCAATGCGTAGGTCAGTATTCAAAGTTAACATTTAATTGGCATTAGATGAACCACGTTAGCTGGTTTAAATCATATCCATCAAATCAATGAATCCTCCAAAGTTATTCATGGAGTTCCACAAGCTTCTATGCTTGGACCAATCATATTCACTTCATACAGTATATCCTTGCTTTAGGCAATATTATTAGCAAACAAATACATTCATTGCTATGCAGATGATTAATCAAGTCAGATGAAACCAATCAGTTAGCTAAACTTCAAGGATAAACATCTGGATGACCTGAAATGTTTTGAATTTAAACTGTGACAAAACTGAAGTTATTGTACTTGGCCCCTGAGGTGCACAGAATAAGAACTTTTCTGCATTGGCTCCCTGTAAAATCCAGAAAATAATTTAAAATCCATCTCCTCACCTACATATCACTTGGTCAAGCACCATCATTTTTTAAAGAGCTCATAGTACCCTATTACGGTTGACAATGGATGGATAATGGACATCTCTGAAGCTGAATGATTCATCCAATGTAAGAACTCCCAAAAACATAAAGGTTATAGCATTTCTTGTTTCTTTATAACTCTCTTTTCAACATGAGAAAGATTAACAGAGGAACCAACACTTTTCACTCTGTCTGCCTTTTCTGCCACACAGCATCCTGCAATGTGCTGGATTAAAACTCTGTATCATAATCTCTGCTATAGAACAAGTGGATTAAAGGGGAAAAGATTAGCGTTCAATCAACCAGCTCCTCCTGAACTGAACTGAACTGAAGTGAAAAGTTAAGAGGGGCGTGCTTAAAAAAAACCTTAAAAATTAAATTCAATCTCAAGCTTTTCAGAGTTGTATATTTACACTACACAGTATAGTATTTATATAGTATATTTTTTTTATTACAGCATGCATCATTACATATTCCTATATACATATATTTCTATAAACATGTACAGTATAGTATGTAAACAATATCTAACCAACATAATTTAACAATGTTATAATTTAATTTATGATTTTATTGCTGTTTTTATGGTGTGTCTGTCGCTTTTGTAATTTCTCTTCTTCTAAATACAATTTAGTAGAAACACATAACACTGGAGAAATTGCATGCATGCAATGCTGCATCACTCTAGAGATATTAAATGTCCAAAGAACTTGGCAGTAGGCAGCAGACATTTTATTATTTTCAGGTTGTTCGCCCACAGCATACAGACACTTAATGAGTGACTGGTGTCAGACACACATCTTTCAGGAAGTCAGAAGCATCACTGTCCATCATCACTACTTCTACTATTACTGAATGCTATTTACTGATGACTGACTGACAAATGACTATCTTTAAAAGGTTTTACCATGTCACATAAATTCAGCATAGGCACCAGTCATTACCATCTGGAGCATTGGGACTTCTCTGTACAGCGATGCAACCACTCCCCCTAGTGGATGACATGCTAAAATCACCACTCTCACTGTCTAAGAAGCTTTACAAAGACACTTTTTAAGACTATTTGGCAGACAATCAAACAAACTAGCCACAAATGATGTTTTGCCAAGAACAAATTCAAGAAAATGACAGTTGAAAAACAGAAAATGGCAACTTTGCAGAGCACAAACTATTTCCAGCTCTGTTTGACATCAGTTTTCACATTGATGTCAAAGAGAGTGTCCACTCATTGTTACCATCCATCCCAGATAAAGTGAGTGTGGGGACATGTGAGTGGATAAGGATGTGTTTCCTCTCAGCTCTGTTCTGTATCACACACATACGGCCGCACACACACACACACACACACACACACACACACAGTCTGAGCAATAGCAGAGCAAATCTAAGCACAAGCAGGGGCTATTTGAGGGCACAGGTTTTTGAGGGAAAGTTAGTTAATCCATCTCCTAATGAGGTCTGAGCGTTTGGATGCATCTTGGGTGCATTCACACCTTTACTAAGAGCTTTCCACTTGTGACAGCAAGATGGATGTTAATGCAAGGTGTAAACAGTGCCAAAGTCACAGAGGGAAATGGAAAATGAGCAAATGAGTCTCATTCACAAACACACTACTCCGCTCCATCACTCTTTGGCAGAAAAAAAACGAGTGCAGATCTTTGTATCCTCTGAGACAGCTTTAAATATTCTACAGGCTGGTTGGCTGCAGGCCAACTGGCGAAGCTTGTTACTTTCTATATTCAGAGCCACAGAAAGCCTGCTTCAATCCAAAACACTCAGCAGACAATCGCACTTGAAAGTGGCCTGGATGTGTCATTCATCAGAAGGCAAATATAATGTAGTTGCAAGTACACCTTCTCAAAACTGTAATTAGGTACCAGGTGGAGATTGCAAGAACTGTGATTGGCTCTGTTTTTGTTTCTCATGCTGGTGGAGATTGTTAATAGTGAAGACAATGCTAAGAAAGTTGAAGAAAGACTCATTACTTGTATGGCTTTTAACCTTTTGCTCACCTTGAACCCTGTTTTGTCACAGTGAACACAGAGATTGTACAGGAGAGTCTACTTTCCGTAATGAGATAAGACAAACTAGTTACCAGGATGTACTCCTGATTCTGTGTATAAATACATCAGCAGCCCACTGTCTGTGTTGTAGGGAGTGCCATCAATCAACAGGTGAAAGCCAACACTAAACTAAAATTCAAAACCTATGCTTTGGCAGTTTTTCCATGAATGAGTGAAATATTTTTAAGTGGTGTGCTCTAAATGAGGCAGTGAATCATTAAATCATTTTTACTTTTTCTGTTTTGACAATGTATAGCTCGTAGTGCAGTTCACTGTATGCTGAACTATACAGTGGACTATATAGTGATTAGGGAATGGTTTTAGACACATTGATTTCCCTGGAAATGAGCATGAGAAAGGGAATTTCCACTTGGGCATGAAGAGTAATGCCTCATTTTACAAGTCACATCAACATGCCCTGACCAGCTTCACCTTGAGTCATTCTTCTGGGGGAATCCTTCTGCATCCTAAGTGCTGCCCCCTTACCGTGATATCTTTGTGAGACAGTCAGCTGCCACTGTATATGCTTCAGAAATGCATCTCACTCATGCACTGGATGGATGCATTGGCATCCTTAATAACCTGTCCATTAATCACCATGGAGGCACAAGAAATACACAGGTTACCTAATTTTAACTCAACTGTATTATTTGCTCTATGTAATTATTGCTGTTACTGGTTCTAGTAAATATCATAATTGTTAAGCCCACTTGATAACAATTACTTTACAGAAAGGCATGTTAAAGTGGTAAACTAAACATCAAGACAAGTGTCATGTTATCAGGGGAAGTTTCCAGGGGTCTTAATGACCTTGTTCTATAATGAAGTTTGTTATTATTTGTTATTTGTCATTAAGTAATCTTCCATGTACATCACTGAAAACTGGTCGTTGTAAACCACTAGGTGGCAGGGCACAATGGCTTTTTCCTTTGTTTTGTTTTTGTTTGTTTTTTGTTTTTGTTTGTTTTTTTACAATTGCTAACTCAAATATTTATTATAATCAACTACATATTATTGTTATTATTATTATTATTATTATTATTATTATTATTATTATTATTATTATTATTATTATTATTATTATTATTATTATTANNNTTATTATTATTATTATTATTATTATTATTATTATTATTATTATTATTATTATTATTATTATTATTATTATTATTATTAATCATTAATTTTTAATTATTATTATGTACCAATGCTACTTTTAATTTTTATTATTTCTGTGTAGAGATCGTGTTGGCTGCAATAAGTCAATGTGAACTAAACTGTGGACCACCTTTGGGATTGCTTTGACACAAAATGCATTCACAGACCATTTCTAACTTGATGAACTGTCTTGTCACTCAAACTCAACCACCAGATCTCTTTGAATTTACACTCAATTTGCACATTTACGTACTATTGCCAAAGCGTAACTAAAAAGAAAGAATATTAAGAAATAAAAATGTACTTCTAATTGGTAATCTGAGCGCCTTATTTGATTCCATGATTTCCTCTATGAAAGACTTGAGGACAGCGGTAGAATCCAAAACATTTAATTGTATGGGGTCATATTGCCTTTCAGCATTTTCCTCCAGTGACAGTGTGATTTATAGTCTATCAAAGGATAGTATCACTTTCCCTCCCATCTTACTCTCCCCACTCCTCAACCCCATAGAGGAAAGATTTTCCTCATGGGGCCACCAGCCTCATGATCAGCTGTCCCTCTTGGACACAATGGATTCTGGATGTCTGGAGACTCACAGGGATGGATCGGGCATACAGTTCTTTCCCAGGTGTATTGCAGAAAAGGATATAAGGTGATAAAAATCTGTGGCCAAATGCAGACGAAAGAGTTGGCTAGCACTGTTGTATTTTTAAATCTGTGTCTCTCCTCCACTTTTATGTGCAGTAAATATGTATAGTTGTGTTTTACAATGCTGGAACTTCATTAGTTTCATTCTGTGAACTTGGAACTACTCTATCTGCAAATGGCCACAAAGGGACGCAAAACAACCACAAAAAGTTGCAAAGCAACCAGAAAGAGATGCTAAATGACCACAAAGAGATGCAAAGCGACCACGTAGAGATGCGACCACAATGTTACAGTCAGTGGAGCCTCCTCTTCAATTCACTGTTTCTGCTGTTTCTCTCCCTCTCCCTCGTGTTTCTGTCTTGTTCCCCTGTCTGTCTTCTCTTTCTGTATATCTGTGTGAGTCTGGGCGTGGCGCTCCAGTTCCTTCCCTGGTTGTCCAATCACTTACACAGCTGGGATCACCAGTGCACCTGTACAGTCAAGCCCTGCAGCATTTAAACCCCATTCTTTCCCAGATCATCTGTTTCTAGCCATAGCATGGCTAGGCCTAGCCTCTGAATACTGTGAGTGTTTTTACTTCTTGCTACCTGATTTTTGCCTGATTGTGGTTTTACTTTTGCCTCCGGTCCTCACACTTGTGGAACATTGTTGGCTGTCTCTCTCAGTGCCTCACATGTGTGTTCCACCGCCTGCCCAGCTTTCGCCACACACTTGCCTCTCCAAGGACTTCAAGCAAGATCTCAGTATTGCACATTTCTTAGAACTTTTCATTTTACCCCCGCTCGCTGTCCATGTTCTGCTGTTGGGTGCTAGATAGGCTAAACTTAACACACTAACTAAAGTTAGTAAAATGACCAGAAACAACCAAAAAATGACCTGCCTGAATTAATGTGCCTCCCCAAACCATTACGAAACACCGCCAAACTGATCGTGCTAGATAATGTTAAGGGTACATAACGTCCACCACGGCGTCTCCAGACTCTTTCATGTCTGTCAGATGTGCTCAGTGTGAACCTGCTCTCATGTGTGAAGAGAACAGGGCACCGACGGCAGACCTGCCAGCTCTGGTGTTCTCTGGTGAATGCCAATCGGGCTGCGCGGTGCTGGGCTGAGCATAGATCCCACTAGAGGAAGTCATCTAAATAGAAAACTAGAATATGTACTTATTAGAGCACAGACCTCCACCGACAAGGTGTACAGTGTCATGTGTGTTCAGTCCACTTTAGTGCACTAATGTAGTAAGCAAGCTAATAAATGATTAGGCGATTAAACCAAGGATTATTTGTAATAATTCTGCGTTTAAGCTTACTCACTATGGCCATGTGCCAGATTTAAAGTTGTAATTCATGTTTATTATTTTCATGCTAAATTAAGAGTTCTTCTGATGTGTTCATTCTTGTTTGTTTCTTGTTTGTTTTTTAATACATGAAGGTTTGTTTTTCACAATGTTAAATTGGTAAATTAATAATTGGATTACTGAATATAGGTAGATTGATGTCATTGTTGAGAGGGGAAAAAAACAGACGGAGAAGACAAGTTTAAATTCCCGTTTAAAGCTGCAGTCATTAAATAAGATGATGGTTCCCATCCTCCTCTGCCCCTGTCTGCCGGACGTTCCTGCACTCTCACTGTTTAAAGACAGACAGGAATGTACATTAAAATCCCTGTGGATGAACCTCGGAGAGTCAAGCAGAGATAAAGATGACTTTCCGATTGTTTCTACTTGACCAGATCATCTCAGAGCTCATAGTTTGAGTTGTATTAAGCACAGAACATTCACAGATCAGAAAAGGGTAACAGAGTTCAAATGCAAAAACTCGAATCCAGAGCAGCACTAACCACACCGTAAAATCAATCACACAGTGTGTGCAAGTGTGTGAGAGTTAACTCACGGCAGGGCCCAGGTGGTGGGAATAATGCCAATTGGAGGTCAGTTGGGGTTATTTAAATGGATGAGACGAGCTTATTTGAATGGAAAATACACATTGTTTTCATGGTCCTTGATAAAGATAAGTGCACATAATGGGCAGGTGGCAGACATGACTCGAGATTTGCATAAACAAGCAACCACTTAAAATACATGCTGTAAGTCTAGTATGGGCTGTATGTACATTCCGTGGCCACTTCATTAGGCACACATGGCTAATACCAGGTCGGACCCCCTTTTGCCTTCAGAACTGCCTTAATTGCCTCAGTTTCCTGTTCTTAGCCGGTGTGGTCTTCTGCTGCTGTAGCCCATCTGCTTCAAGGTTCGACGTGTTGTGCGTTCAGAGATGGTGTTCTGCATACCTTTGTTGTAACAAGTGGTTATTTGAGTTACTGCTGCCTCTCTGTCATCAACCAGTCTGCCCATTTTCCTCTGACCTTTTTGACATCAACAAAACATTTTCATCCACACAACTGCTGCTCACTGGATATTTTCCACTTTCTTGGACCGTTCTCTGTAAACCCTAGAGATGGTTGTGTGTGAAAATCCCAGATCAGCAGTTTTTCATATACTCAGGCAAGCCTGTCTGGCACCAACAACCATGCCATGCTCAAAGTCACTTAAATCCCCCTTTTTCCCCCATTCTGATGCTCGGTTTGAACTTCAGCAAATTATCTTGACCACGTCTACATGCCTGAATGTATTGAGCTGCTGCCATGTAATTGGCTGATTAGCTATTTGTGTTAACAAGCAATTGAACAGGTGAACCTAATTAAGTGTCCAGTGAGTGTATAAGTTGTATTTAAGTATGTATTAATACATGTATCTCAGATCTGTTTTTCTTCAAATAGTAATCTCCCTCTCCATTTGTTTTCTTTGTGTGCACTTTTCTGCCTGTTATGTTGCCCTCTCCGTCTCTCTCCCACTCTTTAACTCCCTCTCTCTGTCTTTAAATGTGGTTATGTAAGATCTCAAGATTTCTCCGGAGTATAGGCTGTCTTCACCTCTCCGTCCCTTTCCAGCAGGGAGGTGAAAACACTTTCAAAAGATATACTCTGCTTCCCCAAGCCTTTCTTTCCACAACAGAGTGGGAAGACCACCCTACTACAACCACTACAACCGCCACGATCCACAAAAACAGTTTTCCAAAAGGGGGATGCTTGTGAATGCACTACACGTCCACTGGTGTTTGCTGTCATGCTCCTTCACCAGCTAGCCCACTTCAAAACACAATCAGTAATTGTCTACTCTGTCTGGAGCTAAGCCACTTTGAAGCAGGGTTTATAATTGCTGGGCTTATGCTCTGTGTTTTGGCTATATAAGTGTTTTTGGCAAATGGGCAATGTTAGCTTGTTAACTTTAAGGAACCAGGCACCTTTACAGCAATCAGCATTCGTTGATAATAAGGTGACACGGGGGCTTTTAAAAAGGCTGATGAGGAGTGGTCACAATATCATCATTAATGATGAAGGAACACTTCAACAAACACCGTCCAACACCTGCTGCCTAATCTTAAAGAGACAGCTTCATAAACTGTGGGAGCTTTGTTGCCTTGGTAACAAAGGGAGAAAGACTCTCAGAGAAAGTGAAACAGAAAATGAGAAACGGGGACTACTGTCGAGGTTTGAGGAGTCACAGCTTGGTGGAATGTGATGCTACAGTGCTGCTGACATGCAAAGACAGTGTGTGTGTGTGTGTGTGTGTGTGTGTGTGTGTGTGTGT
>JAPMOB010218365.1:0-10745 GCA_029875015.1 Lepomis gibbosus | reverse complement strand
TTTCTGCATAAAAGTTATCAAAACATTAGGAAGTGGAACCTACAGCGTTGACTGACTTGAGTGTTATCAACTTATATAGCTAGAGGGGGAACACAGAGATAGTAACGTAGAGACTGCATAAAAGTTATCAAAACAGTTGTTGCAGTTAAACTACCATCCTTTTAATTAACACCTAAAGCACTGCTGAGGGTGCAACTGTGTGTTCATTTTGTCAGGATCAGCCATGGTTTTCGTTCACTTTCGGCATCATGCACCACCATGCACCTGGAACGCTTTGATGTTGGAAGTCGGAAGTTTCAACTGGGAAAAATCCCAGTTCCGACTGGTCGCGAACGCGCCATAATTCCACAAGTCATACGTCATTCTCCAAGCTTGCGCAGGCGCACAGTCATGCCTCGTTAAAAAACGTCACGCCAAAAGGCCTCGTTAAGTCAGAGCATCAAACGATAAACATCGTTGCTAACCAATTTATCATGTAATGTACTTAGAACTTACAGTAGGTATGTTCATTATGGCATCTGTGCATGCGGTGTTGGAGGACAGATGACAGAAAACACGTCGCACTTTCACATGCCACCGTCTTATATATCATGTCTGTAACATGCATTTTACTGACAGCCATTTTCGCAATGCATCGGCAGAGGTACCCCCCCACACCTCCACGGTAAAGTAAGCGCACCATAACACGTAGTGGGAGTTATTGTGTGGGTAATAGCTGTACTAAACTTTTCAGTGTAGTGATGTTAACACAGCATGTCGTTAGTGAACACTCCAGCGGTCAGTTTTTGGTTGTCATGGTAATGTTACGTCCGATTATTAACCACAGCCCCATTTGCTGTTTGAGAAAGAACGTTCATCAAAAACGGCAGTTAAAACGGCAGTTAACCACAGCCCCATTTGCTGTTTGAGAAAGAACGTTCATCAAAAACGGCAGTTAAAACTGGCTGGAGGGGCTTTAAGTTGAATCCAAATAAAATTTGACTGCTTTTGCGGCGTCTCTATGGGGGAGTTGCAGTGTGAGTCACTATGTTGGTTATTGTTTTGCCCTCCAGGTCACTGCGCATGTCATGTGACTAAAAACTATGAACACTTTGCAACTTTCAGAATTCATTTAACTAACATTATAACTAAAACCAGAGAACGTTTCACATCTACAACTTCACACAAAGAGGTGCTACAGAAAGCTGCGTTAGATTTTTGTTCACTCTACGATTATTTCCGTGTCCACTCTGGTTTAATCATTTCAGACACACCGACTGTAACTGTAGACATGCGGCTTGCAGATATATTTAGAATACGTTGAACTCTAGTTTAGGCTCATTAATGTTAGAGCTCCTCCACTGACAAACACGCCATTGGCTTCTTTGTGGTAAATTTAGCAACAGGCAGCTGCTGTAACTGTAAATTTGTATTTTTAATATATTTATTAATTATGTATTTTTATTAAATATATATTAATATATTTTTAGTATTTATTATTTTTAACACACACTTTTACTTTTTTATTTAATGAACTGTATAAAATGAATTATTCTTTTGTAATTTATTTGTAATTGTTGTAACTCTACATGATTTTAGAGAATATTTAGAAGTGATGAACTAGGGACAAATGATGACCGTTTACTGAAACTACCACACTGTTTCAGAAATAAATCACATTTTTCAGTCGTGTAGCTATCATTACATTAAAGATTCTGCTGTGAGCTAGGAGGAAGCCAGGAGAGGGCTAGTTATATATCTGCTGTTATTAATGCTGATGCCAATGCAGTTAGCTCATATTGGCCGATAAAGCGGTTGGGCTCTAAACAACAATATTGCCAAAGCTTAAAATATAACACAAAAGAACAATTAATTTCATACAGTTCATTAAAAAAGTAAACAATACAATAAAAATGTGTGTTTGTGTGTGTTAAAATAAATGGGCTCTTTCTATGGAGCCCATGCGGAAAAAGAGATGCTGAAACCGTGCCATCATTAGGGCTAAGAAAAATGTAAAACAATTTTTACATGTTAAAACTTGTAAATAAGAAGAAATAAAACTGATAGTTGAGTAGAGATTGAACCTAGAGGGAAAAAGAGGGAAGACTTATTTGGAGCATTAAATCACTGTAGAACTAAAAGAAAGTAAAATTTGCAATTTTGTAGAGTTCTGTCTTTTATAGAAAATAGTTGATATTACTATGTACAGTTTTTCTTGTGTAAGTAGACCTTTGTCTATGATTATCAAGATACTTTTGAAAACTTCTTTTTAGCAATGCTACCATTAAGCAATTACAGTGTCATACGGTTAGACCACAACTTTAGTCCAGACTGAAATATTTCAACAACTGCTAAATGGATTGCCATGAAGTCTTTTTACAGACACTCATGGTGCCCAGACGACGTATCCTAATGACTTTGGTTATCTCCTGACTTTTCCTCTAATGCCATCAACAGTTTGACATTTATTGTTTTGAGTGGAATGTTTTGACAGCTGTTGGATTGATTATTATTTGATACAGATATCCATGCCCTCATTTAGAATTAATTTTAATAAGCTTGGTGGTCCCTTAAGTTTTCATCTTGTGACATTGTCAGGTCAAAATATTATTTGTCTAATACTTACTTATGATCAAAGATGAGCAAAACAAATTACTTTACCATCAGCCCCAGCTGTACTTTGTGTTTTGTGTTAACAGCATAGATTAACAGCCAAGGGTTAGCATGCTAATATGTAGCATGGCTTTAGACTCTCAGTTTTGTTTAAAGCTAGATCTAATTTCCAGCTTTCAGTATGCCGCAGAAATTCCTTTAATTAGTGTATTATGATTCTTATTTGGTTTGTGCATTTAATGAAGTTGATCTGATCATTATAACTTGTTGAAAACCTAAATAAAATAAATAAATAAACGACTATATTATAATTACTTTTGCTGTATATATTATCAAAATATGGAAAGATGTTACCTTCAAAGCTACCTCATAGATCATTGCTATTTGGTACCAAATAATTCCTAAATAAGATATACTGTTGCTCTTTTAAGCCAGCTATTTGTTATAACATTTTGACACTTAAATGAATATAAAGTGTTGCTCAACTAGGCTGCAAATGTGTGTGTGGTTGTGTGCGTAGAGAGTGGGAAGGAGGTTGTGGTAAGACAGTGGTTGATAAATTGTTGCTATCTGACTTGCTGTGGTGGAAAACACCCTAAACATATGGATGGAGGATTGGATAAATCTGATGAAAAAGATTCAAAGCATTTTTAGTCACCACGTGTTTAAACCTTTAAAACCACCAACTAGGTCCTCACTTCTACATTTGATATGCTTTGATACACACTGATCCTTGTCCAAACAGGTTGCATCTGTGTATTTATAATATATATTTGAATCTGGATTACATGCTGCCAAGCTTATTACTGTACATGCACAGGACACCTTTAAATACACAACAAGAATAGGCACTGAGAAATACTGCTTTGATAAGCCTCGGTTTATCACCCACACATTTCAGCCCCACCAGTGTCCTTATTCAAATGATGTGGCAATATTTCAAGCCACCTTCAAATGTAGTCATTTCTCTGAGCTTTCCTTTGTGTTTGTGTGTTCCTGCAATTCCTTCTTAAGCAGCCTCTGGAGAGACAGCAGAGGAGGTATGTATGAGTTGGATGCCTCCTTGACAACACCTTGGAGGTAAAAATCAATGTCTGCCAAACAAAGTGAAATGTTAGGCTGCAGCCGATACATGACAGATGAGGCTTAGGGTGGTATTTTCTAAGGTGAATGAAGACTGGAACGCAGGCAGCCCTGTCTCCTGTTGTCAAGCAAAGTGCATTAGAGTGATTTTGAAGGACAGTACAGCTGCCTTCCCTGACTACTTTTATTATTGATTAACATGCTGTAGACATGTGTGAAAGCCACTCTGAAATGAAAGGGGGAACAACTGCATGGTAGATTAAACTTTGAAGGCCAGTTTCACTAATTAATTGTAATACTGCGACTCGAGACCTCGCCTCCAACTGGAGTTGTACAAAAGTAAAGTCAACATGATTAGAGTGGATTGGTCCTCAGATCAGAACAGTGTCTGTAAATTATTGCATGACCAGTCACAATGTTTGACAGTTGAACTGCTTATAATTTCAGTGGCCATGCCTGAAATGTTTTACACATTCCATATCAATGCACAGAACACAGTTTGAGAAAGAGCCCGGTTTCCTCAGGGTGGAGCTCAGTCTATGCAGCTGAATTGTAGCTGTAGAAGCAGCATGGCTAGCTTGGCACATCAGTGGGGAAACACTGTGTTGCTACCTCATGCATGATCAGTCTTCAAGACTCCAGCAGTGACCTCAGCACAGAGCCGTGAGCCATATCATGTTGCTGATTGAGCATGCACCAAGCCTCAGAGGGTACGCAGGTTGCATCTTAGTTCATCATGCCGAGAGAAGCAGAGGGTGTTCTAACGGAAAATTCTAAAACATCAGTAGTGCTGGAAGGCTTTTCTCAGTGAGCTTTAGAGTGTGTGTGCACGTGTATGGATTGTATATCTGAACATGTGCTTGCAGACGAAAGATTATCGTTTATGCCCATTGGGGATATTGACATCTCCAGCATGACCCTCCTCACCACTATAATGCAGTAGTTGGTGAGTAGTATAAGAATTACAAATGATTCGTCCTATTATTATTCTCGTCCCGTGTTCTGCTCTGTGGCCAAGAGTAATGCAACAGTGGGATATCAATTCATAGCCTTGGCCTCAGGAAAGCTTTTTGGAAAGCAGAGGGATTTTCAGCCTCTGTGCTGTGTAGCTCCAGCTCTGGAGCCAGGCATTGCAAGACATTTTTGGCTTGGAGAACTCTTTGTGGGAATGTTTGGAGGAGTCAGTTAGGAAGAAATATAAAGGCGCCAACATGCATTGTTTATTCATTGTAGTTCATCAGATAAAAGAGACTTGCATGACAATGCAATACTAAATGTTAAATCTGGAACTAATTCACAGTTAAATGTTGTATTATGAATTTATAATCTTGACGTGCTCTATTGTTTATCAAAATAACATGTTATACCAATAATTAGCACAATATTGATTAATTGTTATTAATCAGTTACAAAATCATTCAGTTTTCTTTATTCCAAACCAACAGATCCACATTCATGTTTAATTTCTGTAGCATATTTTAAATATCATTGGATTTTGTGTAATTTTTATGTCATTGTTGCATTGGGTTTGTGGTAAGGAGTTTCATCTTCATAGGACCATGTGGGTATATAATTGTTAAATAACAAAATTCAGCTAAACCTTTATTTCCTTGTGGAAAAGTAGAATAAAAACATCAACCTCATAGTCTCATAGTGCTATTTGTTTATTCAATGTGGTGTGAAAGATATACACTGTATACATCCCCTTCTCCTCAAGTTTCCTCACAATGGAGGTGAAAATTAGTCCTCTGTGCAAGTGGAGTGCATCCAGTTGAGAACAATATGCCAACAATTAATCAGGAAAAGATGGTCTTTCCCATTTTTAGATGGATACTGTTTCCTTTGTCTGGTTTCTCCACAAACGGAGCGATTTGCACAGGAAATGCAATTATAGCAGCCATTGGAAAAGACTGAGCCACTACAACGATGAGTGGTTTGTTTTTTTTCTGCAACCATTTTCTCAAGTGATTGGGGAAGCGAGATGTAAATGAATGGGGTGGCATATGAATAGTTCTCCCAAGTACACATGTCACATTTCTATGACCCTGAGATGATGTAGGTCAGAGGCGTTGCTATGCATAAAGCTCTACTGGGGCACAGGCCCCCTCATTCCTCTTTTAAATGTATGATTTTGATCTATTTTTGATTGAAGTGCTGCTGCTTTGAATGGACCTCTGCACACTGACTCAAGCCTCCATTAGGGTCTGAGTTGCTTGTATCTGATGCTGCCTGTAGACCTCTGGCTGTGCCCGTAGTGGCTGTGGCTAGAGCCGGCCGAGCCACTAAACGACCTTTGTGGTGGCATAGGGCCCTGTGGCCAGCAGAGGCCCCACTACAGTCACTGCTTGCTAGTCGTGGAAAAAAAATTACTGAACAAAGAATGCAAAATAAAAAATAAAATGAAAGACAGCTCACTATACTACGCACCATTATAAGCATAGTGGTTATTTAATTTAGTTATATCCTATGGAAAATCCCCTGCTCTGATTGGTCAGCTCGCTTGGACTTCCCCTTGACTCCTGACCCTGAGTGACACTGTGACATGACTCGTTATGGGTCAGTCAGGCTTGATTTCTGACAAGAGAAGATCATATTTGTTTGGACATGTAAAAAGACAAGAGAGGAGCTTTGAAGAAGAGAGGAGGCAAGAAGTTAAGGTACGTAAGCCCACAGGCTCCATTTTCCTATATCCTGTACTTTTAGATAATCAGAACTAAAGGTCTTACATTAGCCTAAGTTAACAGCGCTGCTGGTATTAACAATGCTAGTAAAATTATGCGATAGTATAGGATTAAATCTTATTATTAAACTTCCCATCCACACTACTGCATATTCGTTTTAAAATACTTTTTTACCTCCTGTCCAGACTAAAACGGCAAAAATGCTGCCGACCCCGGTTTTTGTTTTGAAACTCGGGAGAGCGTTTTAGTGCGGTCGGGCAAAAATGGATGACGTACATGCTCACGTTTGGCTCTCTGATTGGGTCTCATAAGTCACGCAAAGTAGAAACACGATGCTACTTACAGAGTTTTTGACTTGGTATATTCATTGAAATATTTTGGACTGTGCAAATAACACTTAAAGCCTGCACTGTATGTCGCCGTATTTACTTTGCAACGACTCCCAGTCTGTTTTCTGCCGTCACAGTGGCTTTTAACTCCTGTGTTACATTCAGTAGCAGGTCCTTATTTGCCCTTGCAAAATAAAATCTAGTAGTTCCTCGTCTGTAGTAATTTATTCTCTTGCCAAATTTTCTGTAACTACGGAATAGTCACTCTGCTTCTTGCTTACATTGATATGCCCATTTACAGTGAACGGTCACTAGATTGTTAGATAGTCTAGATAGTTTTGTTCAGTTTCAGTTTGCAGGAGATCAGTTTCAGCTAAAATACTGGTGTGGACAGATCGTGTTGGTTTTAATTCTCCGTTTTTAAACTAAATCGGAGTAGTGTAGATGGGGCCAAAGTCAGTTGATATTGTTATTAGGACATGGGCCTTCTTCAGTTTAGGCCATTAGCCTATCTTTTATCTATCTAACATTATCTATGGAGCTGTGCTGTTCACATCTGGCGTCAAAACCAGAACAAAACCAGATAGGCATGGTTTGAACACAGTCATGTCACCCAAGAAGCTGACACGGCTGGTAAGTTATGTGTTTTTAGTTAAACCTATAGAGATGCCCTGTTCTTTGATTATAAAACAAATCTGTCAGGTAGGGAGTGTGTGGTAGCTGTTTTAAAGGACTGATTATTAAACAACATCATGGTGCCTCCACCAAAGCTGCCAGTGTTGAAAAGACATCTTATCTAAAGTCATATTTTAAAAGGAAACAGAATCAAACTATTGCAGATTGTCTTGCATTATAAGATCCTCCAGATCTAAGCTAAGAACACAAGTCATTTCATGTAAGTCAATTTATTTATTTATTTTTATTATTTCATAACAGGTCCACCAGCCTCCACCTCTACCTCCATCATTGGTATCAACCAAGAAGCTGACAATGCTGGTACATCAACAATAAATGAACAATTATTCACCTCTAGGAACACCCAGTGTATGAACATGTCAACCTACTAAAATGTCAACTACTTATCTTCTGTGTTAATCTTACTCATAGGTCTACGTGGGCCTACTGAAGTGGAGACCAGTACCATTGTGCATACTACCACACCTGACCTGTCTCACCGGTTTCTACTCCTCCAGTCGATCCAGCTGACTGGCCATCAGTCCTTAATGACCAGACCAAACTGGTCTGGTCATTAAGGACCAAACCAACAGAAGTTGACAGAGACATTTTGACTTTTCCAGAAAGACAGTAGTCAGACAGTAGTCTATTATTACGTGTCTAGATCACTTATAAAGAAGCTGGTTGAGAAAAATGATGCTATCAACTGTTTGTAGTTTTTATCTCTTAAACTGATGTTTGGCTGTTATTAAAGATTTAATCTTTGGTCAATCATAATCAGATTATCAGTCTTTTTATTCAGAACTAAGTTCATCAGTGTCTACTGGCTCTTGCACTGCCATAAAGCTCAGTTGCACTGGTGGTATCATATGTTGCCTGTTGGACATCAAACATAGTAGATATAATAATAATAATATAGAGTATAGTTTAGGTAATGTTTATTTAGAATCAGCTATTTTCCAGATAGGCTAAATAATTTGCTTTGGTGCTTTTGTGCTATACAAAGATGGCAGGTTAAGAATATATGAAAGATTCGTCAGGACTTATTTAAAAACAAAATAAATGTTGTTTCTGTCTCGTATATAGTGACAACACCCGACAGTCAGAGGGGCCTCCAGCTAAATTTTGATTAGGGCCCCCGAAGGTCTAGGGGCTCTGGCTGAGGCTGCCTGTATTTCACGTGGGTCTAGGAGACCTGCTAAAAACGTCTGGACTGGGTCTGTGCTAGTACTGGCTGAGACTGGAGTCTGTGATTGTACTGGCTTGTGATCAAGCATCTACTCTACAAACTTCAGCATAGCCCCTGTAAATTATAAATATCAATACTTGCAAGATCAGCTGCATCAGGCCCGTTCACACTGGCTCACAAGGAAAAAAGATTACTATTTATTCCATAACATGACTGAGTATGTGATTATTATATACTGGGAGCTGATTGGCAAGTCTGCCCTGCTAATCAACATTTTAATAGTCAATGCGAATCCACTACTTTCCATATTGCATTAGTCCAGAGTTATAACTAAACCTTCACTGAGAGACAGATCATCACAGTCTAGTTTTAAATGATGTGTGTCTATGAGGACTGCCATCACATTCCTTTGTTGTCTGGACTGGACACATGCACATGGATGCATGTTCATGAGTGACATGGTTTTCTTTTCAGTACTGCAATTTATAAACATCGTTGCCCATCTGCATTTATCAAACGTCATAAATGATTGTATTTCTCTCTAATATTGTTCAGTCACAGTCTGGCAAGCTACCAAGAAAAAAACAGACTGAGAAGTGTTGCCCAGCTGGGTAGGAGCAGGACAGACAGAGAGAGATTCACTACAGCTGCACATGAACCTGCTCACATCAGTCTTTAGCCGCGTTTCAACCAAAGGAACTACACCCCGGAACTAGGAACCTTTGAGAGGAGAGAACATAAGTTTACCTGACTGTTGGTCTCAAAAGTCACTCTCATTGAGTTATTTTCTCTTCTTGTGCACAGAAGGGATAGTCCCTCTATGTCCTATCATCAACATTGTAAACACTCGCTTTCAACATTGACTTGTTTTTTGCAACGTTTCACACAATGTTTTTCACGTTAACCAGTAGTTTTATTTTTAAAGTTTGCTAACTTGACCCTTTTACTGGCACTGGGCCCCAGTAAAAGGGTATAGTGATGCCTATGATGTAGGTAACATCTTTTGTGCAATTACTAATTCAAATATATATTGCTTTATTTAGAGAAGTGAGTTCAAAGAAACTGAATAACAGTGTTTTGTTGTTGGTCCTGACACTGCAGTTGGAAATCAAGGTGAAAATCCTTCAGAAAGCCTCTGAATGTTCAAAAACTACCCATAGGTGGCCAGGACCACCTCAACCAACTGTTCATGCTGGCTCCATCAGCCAGTCACCATCAAAACTACTGGCTATTTACTAAAGCCACAAGCCATTCACGCCACCACAGCAATTCAGATGGAGTGAATGACTACTCTCAACCAGTCCAGTTAAAACACAAACATGTGAAAGATTGAAACTGGCATCTTCTTTTCAGAAGAATGCTAAAACAACCTTTCAAAACAGATTCACAGCAAAGTGCTGAGCAGAGATACATTTGAATGAGAGCATGTGTCTCTATTTCCTACTTCTATGTTGGTGATTTGTTTATATTATACAGTTTGAGACATTGCAGCCTACTGTGTTATTCAAGGATCAAAAGGGATGATGCAGTGACAGGACATGGCAGGTTGCTTCTGTTATTGCGATTATAACAGCACATCAAAGAGAAGCGAGAATTTGTTGCCAACATGAGCGGTACAATTGGGACTGCAGGCTGGGATTGCAAATGTATGCCATAGACAAGAGGCTGGCTGAGTTCATTAGTTTGTCAATATAGTGAGAAATGTATCTGCTTGTCAGTAGCTATCGCACTAATATGTTGTATTCTTAAAGCTGCTCTTGTCTATATTTTAATATTAACAATGGATCAAATGACTATTTGTAATATGAAAGGGGTCACTTATAGTAATTAACCCACAGAGAATTGTCACACGACTCTACTGTTTCCCTCAACTCTACAGAGTCTTTACGCTGGTTGTTTAGGTTTTGCAGCCCATCTTTTTATTGTTTTGGTCCAGTCATATGACGTCCTCACCAGCAACTAACATTAGCCCCTTTTCCACTGCACAGTACCAGCTCAACTTGGCTCGCTTCGACTCGCCTTTGTTTGGTTTTCCATTGTGGAAAAGTTGTACCTGCTTCCAGGTACTTTTTTCATATCACCTACGTCGAGGTTCCAAGCCAGCTGAGGGATACTAATGGCGCGTTCGAGACAGGTCGTAACTGGGATATTTCCCAGTTGAAACTTCCGACTTCCGACATCAAAGCGTTCTAGGTG
>JAPMOB010218364.1:0-17305 GCA_029875015.1 Lepomis gibbosus | reverse complement strand
ATCTATCTATCTATCTATCTATCTATCTATCTATCTATCTATCTATCTATCTATCTATCTATCTATCTATCTATATGTATTTGGCTTCATCACAGTTCTGGGAGGGCAATTCAGTCAATTATGCTCATCATACAAGCTTTGGCTGCAATAGGAGGTTGTCTTGAGTGGTTGGGAATCAGCACAATGAAGTATGATACAAGTTACTATCTTTTTGCAATCATCAAGGCTACATTGCATATAATGACATATGTAAATCTGTGTGAGTTTGTCTTGCAAACAACAAGACAAGAGTAGAGTTCCTCCGTATCATTACAGCAGGATCTCTAATCTGGAGCATCAGCTTCCCTATTGACAGATTTAAGGGATTGGGGTCATTGTGTTGGAGGATTAGTGTGTATTAGTGGACCCTCTCCATGCACACTCGTGATAATGTAGGCCAAAATGTACAAGGTCACTTATTTCACAACGCTGCTTTCCCACATTGGACACATGGCCACAGATGGAGGCAGGTGTAGGAAGTTGTAGCTGCAAATGGAAAAACCTACTTGTGAAAATGTACTGTAGTTGAGATGCTATACACAGCTTACACAGTCGGTTTAAGCAAATAAAAGTACTGTAACTTGATTTTAAAAACGAAACATAACAAAACAGATGACAAACAGGTATGACAAAGATAGAGAAAAGAAGACAAGAGCACACACACAGAAGTCAGTCCTGAGATGAAGAAGGAGATGAAAGAGGTAACTCTCATATCACAGGTGGAGGGGAACTCAGACTGTATGGCAGCTCATTAAAGCAAAGCACCTCGTGCTTTCCCGCTACACTCGTCGCTGTCATTGCTTGTCAGCACAGTGTCAGTGCTCGGTGTGTATCATAAGATAATGTCAGCAATTTTACAAAGAAAAAGACAAAAGGCAGAGGAGAAGTTCTTTGAGTTAATGAGACAGATTGAAGGAAACAGCTTTGTTGGAGCAGAAGAAGGGACAGCCTTAATTGACAAAAGAGCAGGCTAATCTCAACTAGAAGAAATGTGTAGACAACAAGTAAATGAGTGTGAACAGCAAAATGGCAGGGGATGGTTAGGGTGGGAGGATAAGAGAGAACTCAAGGGATAAACTGGGCAGCCCGGTCACATTACCAGGTCCCAGATTCAGACACACAGGGCTGAGCTTTCAGGAAGTCAGGTGAGTGTAACAAAAAGTATGAAAGTTTGTCTGTGGAGGTGGTGGGGTGGAAAGACTTTCAACCCAGCAGACCGGGGTTCTTGTTCAGTGTGAAACCAAAAGTTGATTTTGTGAATTGAATTATTTCAAGTTAAAGTAACTTAAGTCATGTGACTTCGTGCTACCTAACCAATGTAACGCACCCATCCTTTGCCAAAACAACGTAGTACAAAACGCATGTCTGATCACGTCCCGGAACTTCGGGCTCATTATGTCCCAAGACACGGCGCTTGTATCAAGAAGTTGCAAAGAGGCATGATGACAAACAGCGGGGAATAAGTGTTGAGGGGGGACAGTGGTGTACTAGCCCATCAATCCACTGCTGAACGTTGCTGCTGCCTTTACAGCCTGTTCTGGCTTGGCCGCAAAGTGTTGTAGGGGTGTTGAAGATGAGTCGAAGCAACCAGGGTCTTGTTGAGATGCTTGCCATGGAGCAAGAAGGGATGAGGTTTCGCAAAGCAACCGGCTCGACTTCTTGTGGGTTTGGGGGGAGGGGCTTAACAAAGTGATGAGAGCAGCAGAGAGAGACGGGGGAAGGTTTTGCATTGTGTGTTCTGCCGCTTGAACCAAGTGGTTTTCTGAAGGTGTTCTCTTAATCTCATTACTTTTCTTATTTATTAATATCAGGATCATGCTGTGTGCAAAACAAACCTGCAGCAAATTAAATTCATATTGGATATTAGTTAAATCTTTGGTGCTACAGAAGCTATTGTCATTTTTCCCCCAAGCTTGCTAACTTACACACTCAAATCAAATGTACATGTTATTCATTCTCTGTGATATTTGTCTAGTGCACGGAATTTAGGAGAAATATATGAGCATAGTGAATAAATATTACTGCTGTTTACTGTTCATAATGGGAATTTTATATATGGAAATCAGAGTTTTAAAGGTATGTCATTTTCAAAAAAATTATAAAATCTGCTACAAACTTCACATTATATCATGTAGATATGACAGGCGGACTAAAATAGCCTACAGGAATGAGAAGTGTTGCTTTTATAGTAATCCAGGCTGCCACCACAGATGTCACAAGTCTTTCACACATCGCAGACGAGTTCTTTCACCTCCAGCACCTTGCTTCTATAATCTGAATTTATTTTGTAAGGCTGTTAATGTGTGGCACACAACTAAACCCACATTGGAAATGCCATGAAAGACTTTTTATGCTGTCTCATTAAGAAAACATACTGGTTGATTGCTGTTTGCCCATTTTTATGAGTAGTATGTGGCAATGTTGCAACCAGAAATAATAGTGTTACTGGTACCTTCAAGAGAAATGAAATGATGGGCCTGCATAGCAAGTCAGACGCACCATGGCGACATTAAAGGTGTTTGTAATGGAATAGTTGTATTCATCCCTGAGATAGCTGCAGGCGCCCGTCTGGCTTCGCAGTTACTTTTCCACCTCATTTCACATCTGAAGAGCAAGATGTGTGTGTGTGCGTGTGTGTGTGTTAGTCTGAGAAATATACACAGGAAGTGTGCCTGTGTCTGACTGTGCATGCCTGTGTATGCGTGGGTTAAGGATGAAGGTAAAGGAGACAGAACTAAGCTGGCAGACACAGCAGAAATATGGAAAGCATATGACAGGTTGCAAGGTTGCTAAGGTAGAGTTTCTTGAAGCTCACACAGATGTTTGAATTATTTCTTTTTTTAGCTGACGGACATTTTGAAAGAACAGTAAGCATCAATGTTTCATCTACAGAAAGCCCATTTGTTTTTGAAATGTGTCTTGTATACTGTAGACATTTCTCTATATCCATTTAATCCTAGACAACCATTATTTTCCCCCATTCACTCTTTGTCTCTCTGTCTCCTTGTCTTACACTTGATTCCCCACTGTCCACACTTTATACACATGCAGCATTCATCTTGCCTACA
The DNA here is from genome assembly GCA_029875015.1 of Lepomis gibbosus. Taxonomy (NCBI): domain Eukaryota; kingdom Metazoa; phylum Chordata; class Actinopteri; order Centrarchiformes; family Centrarchidae; genus Lepomis; species Lepomis gibbosus. Next base: position 14,198 of record JAPMOB010218364.1, on the reverse strand, counting down.
GCCCTTAAACAAAGACTGCCTGTCTTGCTATTTTCCTCCTTTCCTCACACCTGCCACTCTCACTGTATCCTCTTGATATTTGTTTCCCCTCAAGTTTTTTTGCTGACACCGTGTTTTCCTCTGTCTTTGGAATATGTCAGACATAAGGTGAAACCACAGGATTTAGGATTCATTCTGATTTGAATCTTCAATGGATTCTCAATTGCAGTTAAATTCTTGTATTTTGCTTTTGTTCCATCCATCCATGATCCATACCCGCTTATCCCACTTATGCAGGGTCGCTGGAGCAAATCCTGGCTGATGTTGGGCGAAAGGTGGGGTGTGGACAGGTTGCCAGTCCATCACAGGACACACAGAAAAACAAACAGCCACTCACACGCATAACTATTGGCAATATAGAGTCACTAATTAACCTAGCCTGCATGTCTTTGGAAGGTGGGAGGAGAGAGAACCACCGTAGATACAAGGAGAACATGCAAACTCCACACAGAAAGGCCTGGGAAAGCCACGATTCAAACCCAAGACCTTCTTGCTGTAAGGCCACAGTGCTAACCACTGCACCGTCATGCCACGCTATTTTGCTTTTGTTTTAAACTGAAATTTCATACAGGAGATGTCATTTACTTTTAAGTAAGTTAGAAAAATATTTTAACCAAATTAAGTAACAACTGAAATACAACAGATTATAAATACCATAAAAAATTCAATTAATAGCATCATTGAACTCACCCTTGCCGATATATTTGGGACAGGTGTCCAGGCCTTTAATCCCTTTCACACAAAACTCTTGCTCAGCAAAAATGGAAAATAGGCTACTATCAAATTGTTTATTTCAATAGTATAAAAAGGAGGCCTTTTTCGTCTTGTTTATCATAGCTGTAAATCTGAATTGTTTCCATAAAATTAACATGGTTAAATTGTGGAGAATTTAACTTAATCTTATGATGTGTAGCATGTTCATAGTAACAAATGTTTTAACATTTATATTTGTGAGAGTGGTCTAAGCAGCTTAGTACTAACTCAAGAGGGTGACCTAGTGGGTTTTCAGAGGTTTTATACACCAAAAGCAGTTCTATTTAAACCAGACCAGGCATCTATTTAAGATCTGCGTTTATAACACCTGGCCAGGCAAGGGATAGGGGAAGTTTTATGGAAGGTGGAGAAAAATTAAAGGAAAAACTAACATAAGCTGTCTTCATAGTGGGTCGGGAAAGCTTCAAGATTCTTGGCATAGATCCTACAAGTTCCTTCAACTCTAGGAATTAACACAATTTTTCCAGGAGATATTCCCTCTGGTGTTTTGATGATGGTGGTGGAGCGTGCTGTCTTAAGGTGTACTGCGTTAAGATGCGGTGGCTGTGAAGGCCACAACATGTGATTCACATAATTTTGATGATTTTGCCTGTTTTGTAACAAAAAGCCAAAATACACCTATTTTATAACAATCAGTTACACTAATGAAAATTAATCCTCCATTTGATTATTTTTAAAATAACATGCTCTGTGGCAACTAGTTGCATCCTGTGGCACACTGTGGCACTCTATTGCAGCCTGTGGCACTCTGTGGCAGGCTGCCCCTACCTCATCACTTCAACATGTAAGGCTGCATGTTGAAGTGTCCTTGGGCAAGATACTGAACCCTGAATTGCCCCCGATGGCATGTGAATGTGTGTGAATGTTAATTTCTGTTCTGACCACTTAGGCTCAGTGTATAAATGTGTGTGTTACGGAGAGTTAGGACTCTATGTTGTTTTAGGAGGATCCACTGGAACACCTGATCCACACAGACACTCCGATTAGAGAGCGAGATCGGACACAGTAGGACAGTTAACTTGGCTTTACTGATGAAGCACAACTCCAAATTAAATACAGCTCTGTGTTTCTGGTTTTCTGTTTACAGTTTGATTCGTTAGAATCTATCTCTATTGACTGTTCTGTCTGAGACTTTACATTAGTCTGATTGACTCTCTTTCTGTACTGGTATCTTCATCACAAATGCAGACAGGCATCAACGTAAAAAGAACGAGAATGCCGTGAATGGCTCAATATTATAAGGACCCCTTAGCTGCCCAACGAGGTGCCTGATGTAAAAACACTAAATTCAGCACTGAACAAATCCTGCACCACAAACACAGTAATAATAGGGAATTTACAACAGTGTGTGAATGGATGAATGTGACGTAGTTTAAAAGTGCTTTGAGAGGTACGAAGACTGGAAATACAGACCATGTGGCACTCTGTGGCAAATATTAAGATAAGGGTTTTTCCTGCATAGGGCATAGGGAGGCCACGTCTTGCTCGACAGAACTCTCACTGGTGTTTTCGTGGTGATCAGGACAGTACCAACTCAACCTTATTCTGAGCCAGGAAAAACCCTGAACTGTCAGTGTCCTCGTTCTACTGCTGCTTAGATGTTAGGAGAAGTGAAAAACAAACATTTGTAAATAAAAAATGTGTTACTGTAATAACAAAGAGTCTTTGTTGAATGACCTTTGGTTTTTGTGGGTGTGTCTGGTGTCCATATCTGTAACTATGCTCTGTCAATATGTTGCTGATTTGACCAAGACTTTGAAAAAGAGGATTTAGATCTCATTGAGATCATTCTGGTTAAATAATGGTTAAATAAATAAAGAAAAATGAATATTTTAATATATGTACTGTATTTCTGAAGAATAATAAAATGAAACTGATTGTTTGATTGATTATAAAAGTAATTTTAGTGAGGAGTATATTCTGGTTCCTTTTTTTATCAAAACAGGCTAAATCACCTCCATGGTTCCAAGTGTTTACAACATACCATGCACATTTCTCTCCTGTGGGTTTTCCCTGGAAATTCTCTGGGAGAATCTTACGGTCTCATTTCTGTGTTGCATAGGTTTTATGGCATGTTTTCCTTTGGTTGTTGTTTTTGTTTTTTTTAGTGGAAAGTAATTGCCATTGTGATGTAAACTTGACTGTTGCTTAATATAAGCTTTATGTGAAACAAGTTTCTTAAAAGGGTAGGTGGTCAAGTTCATATTTTCATCACACACTTAATATATAGCTAGTATCACAGAGAAATATTCAAACTCAAAACAATAGGTTTAATTGACTTGCTTTCCACCGTCTTATTTAGATATAAACTGCTGATATCCTGGTCTACTATTTAAGCTATTGCTGCTGCAATAGTGGTGCAGTACTGGATTTAGATTTATTCATCTCAGGTCACTAGATATTATGCTCCCCTTGTGGTCTGAGGTGCCTAGCAGGTGAGTTGGCACACAGTGGTTGGTCTCAAATACTGTAGTAGATGAAAGCTTGTGTCGGGCTCCATTACTAATGCAGTTTATGGGAGAAGGTTTACTACTGTCCTGAGCTTGTTGTATGCTTGTGGGTGGTGATGAGGTCAGAGCACAGATGGTAAATCATTCCTATACTTTTGTTTACTAAAGCCTACTGTGTTTTTACATAATGCATCTGTTCCATGTTAGCTGCCTGAAATGAGGTATTTCAATGCAGAATCAAAGAAACCTGGGAATATATTCATATTTAAACATGTGTCTGAACTTGTTATGCACCACTAACCAGGAGGCATGAATGCATAAAGTTGATTTGTAGGTTCATTGCTGCTCTGTCTCTCTCTTTTTCTAATGTTTTATCTCTGTCTCTTTCTTTCTTCCACATTAAGCTGCAGGCCACTATGTTAATTGCGCCACAGTGCTAAACTTGTCTTATCCAGGCCAAGAAGAAAAGGCGATTCTATTTAGATAATACAAATTCAGCAGTAGTCTGTTTACTTCAGCAGCTGTCTTGATTCATTTATCTGCTGCATCGAGGTTGACAGTAAAGCTCTGTGGGGCAAAGGCAGCGAGTGTCAGACCACACCTGTGGTGTGAAGCTCCATCAGTTGAGTTCATGCTAATTATTTGCTTTAGGGAGAGTGAAAGACTTTGAAGTGACGTTGACAACTTGTTTTCCATCGTTTGGATAGCAGATACATGACTAACCGTGTTTTGACTGACAGACATCACATGAATTTCTCATCAAAATGACATGCAAACACAAACATAAAAGTGCACAGTCTGAATGACACAAATACAGTGCATTTATACACACACATACTTTACCTGCACAGTAAGGAAATCTGTCTCTCACACTCAGACACATGACAGCTTGTTTACTCTAAATTATCTTTCTTTGACATGATGCCTTGTAGGTAATGAAGGCATTCAGTGATAGGCGAAATTACTACTGCTGAGACTGCCTGTCTTAAACTTCATTTCCCAACAGAGGGCTGATTTATGTGAGTCTGTTTTACACAAAGTCAGCAACTCCAGAGTATCCCTGTGTCAAACCATTTACACAAGATGTAGACAAGAGCTGCAAGTAATTATTAATGTCTTAGTGACCCTTTTAATCTAGTGACCAGTGTACACATTTGGAACCTGCTTTCAAAGCCGGTGGTTTATGCAGGTCAGAAGTATATCATGACAACGACTGACCTATGTTGGATGCTGAGGTATGGGGTATAAGGGAGCATAACTGACCACTGCACTGGTTGTGGGAAAGCAAATGCATGTATATACGTATAATTATATGTTTGTGTGTTTGTGTAAATGTATATCCATCCCATTGTTGGGATGGATGTATATCCATCCACTACTTAAGGTCAGCCAATACATTGACATTGTCAATATATTATCAGCCATCAGTGGTGGCATAGATGTCAGTTATTAAGTAACAAGATACTACAGTACAGAAATGACAAATATGTGTTTGAGGTAATTTGGTAATTTAGAAAGTATCACCAGAGCGCCCTTACAAGTGTATTTTTCAACTGTAGAATTTTACTCTCTGTACATATCTTAATTCTTTAATAACCAAATTTAAAGGGTCCTTTTCAAAAACATGTTATTGATAGAAGTGGTTTATTTAAAAAATATTTTTTTAACACTCAAATTACTATATTTGTAAAATAAATAAATAACTAAATACAGTAACAATTTCTGTTCCCCCACAGGACACAAATAAGCATCATGTTTGGTAACATTTTGGGCTGGTAAAATACTTGTTATTAAAGCCAGTATATGCCATAAAAATGTACCAGTTTTTGGAGCAAACCTACAGGTATTGGTGTTTTAGTAGGATTTTTGATTACTCTTAGCATACAGATTGCATATGACACACATTCTAATAGAATAGAATTGAACTGATAGATTTTAAACGTATTGATTGCAAAGGTGGGAACCTTTGCGCCATCTCACAGAGACAATACGATAGTATCGACTCCTCAGAAAGTGGAGATATTGGTTTGTATCTGTAAATACATTTCTTCGTGCCACAGAGCAAGCAAAATAATGTTAATGTTTTTAAGCCAATTTAATGAGATGTGATGATAAATTTCAATTGGTTGAGAATATAATAGAAAAACAGGGCTGAAAATATGATAGCAAATAATTTAAACTCAGCACTTAATGCCAAAAATGAAACCAATGTAACTTGGGCAAATGCAGCCTTTGAACCTGGTAACTGGTGGGTTTTACAAAGAATGAGTGATGGCATAAAAACAGACATTAAGCTTAAAGTATAGTAGTTAACACTTTAACACTTGTCAGTATGATGAACAAAATTAATTAAATCATGAGAATCTAATGTTACTTTTAATGCTTTTTCATGTATTAATTCATGCCAATCACACTGTGTACAACTAAGTTGTAAAATTCAATGGCACTGGTAAAACAAAGACAAAATCGTCAGAAGAAGAGTTTATTTTGAAGCCCACATGTTCGCCTCAGGCTTCCATCTGGCAGTATCTGCATCAGTGCACTTGTCACCAGAACTGATGGGTGTGCTGTCCGCGACAGCTTTTAGATCACGAGGAAGACAGCGTCATTTCGAGACATGGGACTTTGATTGTCAGTATTACTACATGTCTGAAATCATGCAGGAATGGTTTTGCCGATCAAGCAGTGACGTGCGTGGGTACACCCAGCAGGTGGTTGACTTCCACAGTCGTCTGATGTCTTGATACCCACAGGACGTTTGTGGGCAGGGTGTGTAAGTATCAAACGTTGCTACCCTGGATTCAGTGGCAGAGACATGTAATTACATTGCGTTGCATGAAAAATGAAACGAGAGAGAGAGAGAGAGAGAGAGAGAGAGAGAGAGATAAAGTCATTACCTTTGCAGTGACAACTCACTGTCAGAGATGGACGGCCTTTGATGGTGGGCCCACTGTGTATCTTTGTGATGTAAAAGTGGGGATCTGAGAATTTTTTATTCATGAGTCTACATCTCTAATGCCTACTGGCTTGCTAAGTTGTTTGTATTGCTTGCCTCAGGGCTCTTCAGTAGTTAAATTGCTCCTGAATTATTTCTTTGATTCACCATTGTTTCAGGTTTATTTGGTTGCAAAGAAAGAAGTCGCCCCATTCATTTGCTCCCTTGTGTCTAGTTGCTCTTCCACCCAAGTTTGACCGCTTGTTGTATATTACTATATTCATGAGGTTCAAAAAAGCCCCCTTAATGGTCGCCATCCACGGACGCTATACGTAGCCGAAAATGAGGGACCATCAACCTATTTAAAACATGTAAAAATGGTGGCAAAGGAAGCTGCAGCAATTTCAATTGTACAAACAAGTAAAATTTAAGGTACAATCATTTTTAATAAAATGTAATTGAAGTGAAGTGAGCAAACAAGATGGCAGGCAACAAATTTAGTCAGATGTTGGAATCTGTAGACACAGCTAAGTTCACAGTATTGTACAGTTTGTATCATAACCTGCCAGGGTGGCTCAGGTGTCAAAATGAAAGTCAGAATTTGATGTTTGCCCAAATGAATTTAAAAAGCATGTTTTTGGTCAGCTATAGTGAACATATTTGCTCTGTTAATCAAGTGCTGTGTTCTCCTTTGAGCACATGGCACCCCCTCTCTTGGCATTAATTGGACAGAATACTTGTAGTTCTTGGTGTACAAAGATGGGGAACTTATTTCCATACAGCCAATCATTTAAATTATTTTATTTAAAGACATTTATTTAAACCATATTTACATTAATCAGTAAAATAACCCTTCTATCATAAGCTTTGTCCTCTGTGTACAAATAACATTGTGTATACGCCAGGGGTCAGCCTGATAGCTGCCGTCATTTAAACACTGACACGCCCCTCCACCACTTGAGATGGAAAGGAGCATTTCTTGACATTAGTTTACACTGGAAAAAGGGATGATTAAATGTGATTTCAGCTTGACTTTACGATGAATTCCTCATCATAAAGAGATGTTCACATTTAGATTGCCATTAATTCAGGAATCTATTCTGAGTGTATACAATGTGTACATTTCAGCAGTAGTATCTGCATCGGAAAATACTTAGATTTAGTAGTTGTTTGGTGTAGGTGCATGTAATACTGTAAAAAACCTGCCAGTCATTTGTGTCACTGACTGTAAAAAAACAGTCTTTAAAATAAATAATGAATGAATGCATAATGAATAGTGTGCTTCTCCATGACCTCAATTTTTACTTGTAAATTTATTTTCCAAAACAATAGTATAAAAGTAAAAAGTAAACAGATACACTTGCAGTTTTGCTTGTTGATCAGACATGTAAACATGCAATCATGTAATTTTAAAAATGGTTATAATGGTTGGTTTGCTGTCCATGTAGATGTCTGCATGTTGTTTATGCCTTTAAAACTTGCATCTGTTTTATTTTCTGGAAATGCATAAAGCAAAGTTACTTTGCAGTTAAATTATCATATGGGAAGGGGAGGGACTATACAAAAGAAGCAAGGCAGAAATTCTATTCAGGATATACAAGTCTTTTTTTCTATGAAAGAGTCTTGAAGTTAACATGCTTACATGATGTGTCAGTATGTTCTTTAATCCTCTGGGATTCATAATGAAACATGACAAGTGGGAGCAGCTTGTCTTTGTGATGGGTGTCAAAAATGATGCTGACTTTAGTCATGTAACTGCTCTGCCTGTTTCAGTGGGCAACGCTGGCTTTTTCTCTTGCTGAAAATAGGAGGTTCACATATCGAGATCAAACAGATGAGAACAGAGAAAATGCCAGTTTTTAATTGCTGCTCTTCTTCATAGTCTTTGCAGCACAGTCCTTCTAATTCACCATATCTTTGTGATAATTGAGCCGAACTGAACATACATTGGATGCTGATTTCAAAGGATGAGGTGGGCTACACGTCACACCAGCAGTGGTCTTAATTTCACACTGGGGTTTCAGCTTGATCAAAATGTCAGCGAAATGCCTAAAATGTAAATACGTGCCTCTGGGTTGTGAAATGTATTAACATTGTCCACTATTCTCCATCTGTGACATAAGAGTGGGTGGGAGTGCTTATTTGTGTGAGGCGACACAGTTCATATGAAGCAATCCTTCTGAAAATACTAATACCCGTTTGCAATATTCATGGTTGCAGTGTCAGATGACTCAGAAGTGCTGAATCACTTCCTCAGGTGAATAGTCATCTTTCTGGCATCCTGGAAACACATAAAGCCCAAAGTCAAAGAGAAAAAAGACAAACAACAAGGGCAATATACTTTACTGTGGTCATTCTATTTTCTGCCTTTTCTGTACTTATAGAGTGTCCTTCCACAAAAGGATGCCATAGGTTGATGTGTACCAATCGCCGGGAGGCACACACTTCTGTGCACTACGTACTGACCTCACAGTACAGGCACACAGTAAATGCATTATTTATACAAACTGACAATGTTCTCTCCCACCATCTAATGATTTGAAAAAAATGCCAGACTTAATTGCAGACCCCTGCTGTAGATGGTACCTCCTTCTGGAGTTTTGATATTACGAGTACAGCCAACAATGTACATATTTAAATCAGCTTATTTGCTACCTATAGTATAGAAAACAAAATGTCACTGTCTAGCTTGCATTTGTTGCTTAAAATGTTTTGTGTATGTCATCAAATGTTGTTAATTTCTTTACCTAAATTATATCATGTTTTATAATAGTAGGGAACAAGTAATTAGTCTAATCACTGTTGACAGACTGAATTTGTACCATAAAACTTGTGGGGGAAAAAAGTACCAAATACCAAAAAAAATATATACTTTTATTACTTTTTTGGTATTGTATGCATCAACGCACACATAGATGCAGAAATAAGCTTGTTTTGTCACTTCTGATGTTGTGGAATTCAAAATGTGTATTGGATACTCTTAGATACTCTATTTTGGTTTGTTGTTGGGTTAAAAATGATGAAGCTCCTCCGTTGTAGTTTCAGTTCCAGTTGGGGGCTATTGTAAATTTGATGTAATTTCATAAAATAGCTTTATTTTAATTCTTCTATTACACAATTTGATTAAAGTCCCCAAACATAAGTGCTAAACCTACACTGGTGTTTTCAATCAGAGCAGAGGTCTAACCCGAATGACTGAACACACCTGTGTGGGTGTTCAGTCATTCAGGGTCTTTAAAGACCTTTTCGTGAAAACAAAACCTAGGCCTGAGGTATAGAAATCCATTTCAAGCTAAATCACCTAATCACTGTGCTCAGATGACTTCTCACTTGTGAAGAAGCCAATTCTGCAACACAGCAGTAGCTGAGTTAAGTTCTTTAGTGTTTGTTATTTTAGTCTGTGGTCTTGTTAAATTCACTTTACCAGCAGTAGTCTGTTACTATGATGTTTTTCCAGTCCAAGTCCACTTTCTGTGATAAATCAAACAACCTCCTCTGAAATAATTTTACCAGTTATGTGTCCTTCCACAGGAATGTAATCCATTTCAGTTGTCCTGAAAATCTACTTTAGTTGTAATTTAATTCCTTTTCACAGGAGAAGAAAATATTTCCATATAGTGACCACATTGGCTTCTTGCCAGTTGTCACAACCATGTATTTATTTGTCCCCTCACTATGTCAGTGCCAGTCAAACTGTCTATTTTCATCAACAGCTTTTCTTTCTTTTGAAAGTCGAAAGAGACATTTTGGCAGTAGTTTTGTTGTTAGGTAGCCACCACTCTAACAGCAGCAACAGGATGATTCCTCAACTGTTGAAACAGACTATGCAGTACACTAAAAAGCTTATTTTTTGGCTGCAAATTAAAAAAATGCACTACATGAACTGTATGAGGTCATCAGCAGTCACATCACAAAACAACTTCATGGTGTTTTTATTGTAACTGGTGTTTTTATACAAACCAATCTCAGAACTGTTTTGCCTAAATTCCACCAGCATGTCCACATCCCCACCAGGGGAACAAGTACACTGGACCATGTTTAAACAAATATTCTTGGAAGCTAAAATGCCCTCCCTTCCCCATTGTTGTTTGTCAGTCTTGTCATACCAATTCTTTGCTTCCTATACTTACTTACACTTTGCTGATAAAAACAGTGGACAGATGAGGCTACAGCAGGTGTACAGGACAATATTCAGTGCATAGGCTAGCACATGTTCAGAGAGACCACCACCCAAGAGAACCACATCAATCTTGAGGAATATACATCAATGACATCAGCAAATGTGTTGATCCCGAAGAAATCTTCCCCAGCCACAAAGCCTGGGTGGATGGAGAGGCGAGGGCTCTATCCAAAGCCAAAAAGGTAAGCATACACCACCACCAGAGCTAGACTGAAAGCTTCATCAAGGAAGCAAAGTGGAAACAGGGACTGGAGAGAGACCTCAACACCAACAACACTGAACATATGTGGCAGGCAATCAAAAACATCACAGGCTACGGAGCATCATTTGTAAGGCCACGTTATCAGATGAACTTAACGCATTTTATGCTTGCTTTGATCTCCTCAACAAAGAGTCAGCTGTAAAGTCTAAACAACCTCCAGAGGGTTCTGGAGGTATTATCACTATCCACAACAGATGCGAAAAAATCCTCCTGGGAGTGACTAGGAGTAAAGCTGGTGGGCTTGATAACATCCCAGGTCATGCACTAAAAACATGAGCCAACATATTACTGTCACAGGAGAGTGTTCTGATCTGCTTCAAAACAGCCACTATCGTCTCTGTACCTAAAAAGTCTGCAGAGACTAATATGAACAGCCTGTGGCACTCTACCCCATTCTGATGAAGTGCTTTGAGAAACTGGTTCTCCACCACATAAAGAACATCATCCCAGTCAACCCTCTCAAGTTTGCTTTCAGAACGAACACACGAGTACCACACTCTGCAACTGGATATTGAACTTTCTCACAAATACAGGGTCAGTCCGTGGCATAAGCGACATAGGCGGTCGATTTGGGCACAAAATGTCAGGGGGCACAGCAAGAGAAGGTTTTCGAATCCGTATCAACTTCGCCCAGCTCATGTGCTGTGTCCAGAGAGACAACGGGCCCACAAACCCAGGGACACCGACTGCCCCACACCACAGTGACACTTGCCCCACTGGAGTGCTCAACACATTAGCAAGCCCAGGGCTGTAAGCCTGGGCCCTTCTGTTCATGCTGTAAACCCACGACTGCAGCCCCAACACGGAAACTCTGTTGTGAAGTTTGCGGACAACACCACCATCATAGGCCGGAATTCAAACACTGATCGGACTTTATATGAGGAAGAAATCAACAATCTTGCAGAGTGGTCCACAGAGAACAACCTATTGATTCTGAGAGAGCCAGTATGCACATAGCACAGCCATGGAACTGGAGTGCCTACTAATTGGAGTGCAGCAATCATTATTGTGGTTAGTTCCACTTTTGGTGTTTCTGCAATGACATGTGAAAATGTAAACCTTTAGCATACCCTGACCACTTAAACTAATTAAATAAAAAGTAAACAGAAGAGGAGCTGTGCATAAAAACCTAATAAAAATGAACACCACCACTGTAATAGTACAAAGAAACTAATGTGGAATCTTAAATTAGATCTTTGTCATGTTAAGCTGTGCTTGTAAATGATTTAATATTAGCTTTTAATATTGATTTATATTGTCTTACTGAAACCTGGCTGGGTCATGAAGAATATGTTAGCCTAAATGAATCCAATTCCCCCAGTCATATTCATACTCATATTCCTTGAGGCGCTGGCCAAAAAGCTGGAGTTGCAGCCATCTTCGACTCAAGCCTATAAAATTCTAAACCTGAATTAAATTATAACTCATTTTAAAGCCTTGTCTACATCTATCCTATAAACACTGCAGTTTAGTCCTTAAAACAGATAAAGTAATTATCATAGGTAATTTTAATAAATATGTGGACATCAACAATGATGCCTTAGTTCTGCATTTATCTCATTGTTAGATTCTATTGGCCTCTTTCAAAATGTTTATAAACCCACTCCCTGCATTAACTTCACTCTACCTTTTAATCCGATCACTATTTAATGACATAATATGTGGCAGTATATTTTTAATAACTGAATTTACTATTACCAAGTAAATGCCATAAGTAAAAAATCCTGATAATACATGCCAATATAATGGTACTGCAGCTAAATGTAAGGAAGTGATTCTGTCAGCATTTAATTTAACGCCATGTCTAAATATAACAGCGGACACCAATGCTAACTTCAGTCCCTCCTGAAATGATTGCCTTGTTGATAGTGCTACATGCTCACTTCGAATGACACAACTCTTCTGCCCCTCTGAAAAAGATAATAAAACAAAGAAGGAAGCTCCATGGTAAAACCCCCAAACTCACAAATTAAAGGGTTGAGGAAATTTGAAAGGAAACGGTGTTCTGCCACCTAGAGAATCCTGTTTAATATGACAATATAGTCTTAAAAGATATTGTAAGACCATTCTTAATGCCAGAGCATCAGGAAAATAAGAAAAACCTTAGGTTTCTCTTCCGCACTGTCAGGCTGACAGAGTGTCACAGCTTCTTTGAGCCATGTATTCCTAAAGCTCTCAGTAGTAATGACTTTGAGCTTATTTAATGATAAAATTCTAATTATTAGAGATACTATTCATCATCTCCTGCCCTTAACTGGTACATATTTATGTGCAAACTCAGGTGGGCGCTGGCTGCACACTAGAGTATAACTGGTGTTTGCAGGGTGTTCCCGACTTGAGGCTGATATAACTGAATGTAGTGTGAGGAGTTTACACTGGATTGGAGGCACCCCGATTTTGAATCGTAAATATCACGTTTACATTTTTTTTATGTAGCTATGCTACTATTTGCACAAGTATTTGGTAATATTTCACAATTCTTTGTAAAAAAACCCAAAAAACCCTGCATTAGATCAAACATTTTTCACATTTATAAGTACATCTGACATTGACTGTGTCATGGAGTTTGTGTGGTGAGGCAGGAGGTTGGTGGACCCAAATGCAGACACGGGAACAGGCAGGTACAGTTCAAAGGGTTTAATCAAACAAAAAGTGAGCTCACTTACAAAGGTAGTAGCTGAGTCCAGGGAATCCAAAACAAACAGTCCAAACAAAAAGTAACCCAACAGAAAATGCAGAGAAACGAGTAATCCAAAACTGCAGGAACACGGTACGACAAGGAAAAACCACAACAGAAGACAGAACATTAATGACCAAACAGGGAATGAACAGAAACACCAGACATTTATACACAGGGGTTAATAAGCAGGGCGGGAGCAACACAGGGGACTGGGATCAGGGTTAACGAGACACAGAGAGACAGCAGAGAAGACAGAGACACCAATAAACTAACAACTAATAGGGAAAACAGACTGAACTAAGGTCGTTCAGATTTCAGGCCAATGTGACCCAAATCCAATTTTTTTGCCCATATGTGACTCAGATCTGATCTTTCTATGACAGTGTGAACAGGCCAGGTCACATGGAATCTCATCTTTTCCAGTTCGGAATTGGGCCACTTCCATATGTGGTCCAAATCCCATACAGATCGGATCTTTTTAAATGCAACCTCAGTCTGGACACTCAGGTCCAGACTTTGACGTCACTGTAGGACAGCAGTTCTGCTGTAGACGTTCCAGTGAACAAAAAAGCATTATTAAACATTTGGCTCTCTTCCTTCTCTACCTGCTATCATCCGCTATCATCTGCTCACATTTAAACTATAATGTGAACTGTCAAACAAAAAAATCAGATCTGGGGAAAAAAATCAGAATTGAGCATTAAGGCCTGCAGTCTGAACGTAGTGTAAGATTAAACAGAACACAGCACAAACATGGACAAAATAATACAGAAGTACATGGAACTGGAGACAACACTGAGACATGAACTGAGACACAGAACTAAGGAAATACGATAAGAGACAAGACAGTTACTTAAAGCGAATGAACGAAATAATAA
>JAPMOB010218361.1:0-12937 GCA_029875015.1 Lepomis gibbosus | reverse complement strand
TCTATGAAGGTCATCGCTATAATGACTTATGCATATATTTATAACACGATATAATGCGTCCATAAGACATTATAAAAGTTATTATAATCACTTACAAACATGCATTAGGCGCTTTAGCAAAGTTCATAATGTATTATGAAATTTTGATTTAATGTTTTATAGCTAATAGCCATACCAGTTTATATCAATGTGTGGCAAGAATCTCCGAACCTGTTCCGTAACACATTATAACCACCGACTCTGCCTCGTTACAAATACACTTTAGTCACCATTTAGAATTAGTGATATAAAATGGAATGATAGCTTATAGTAGCCTAATGTTTAATGTTATATAGCATGACTTTGTTTGCTTTAAGTAGTGTTAAAATATCTATCCCTGTATAATATATTACAGGTGGACATAATACCAATGAATTAATTATGAGACCTTGTAACACGTCATTGCTTGCTTTAAGTAAAGTGACACACATTTTGCGCAGGAAAACAACTTTTATTTATGTTTCTTCACTTTACGAACAATCTGTATGAATTTTAAAAATTTTGCAGTTTAGCAGAAAAAAACAACATAATCACATCATGGACACTCATTCTCAGGGTGGCGAGAGATCGCTCAAGAGAAGACCTGCTGCCAACCAGCATCATGTAAGAGACTCAGATGAATGGCGAGCCTATGGACAGGCCCTAACAGATGCAGTGGACAATTAAAGACAACCACTTCACAAAACGTAGCCTATTAAAAGACATTTAACTATAAACTGGTGTGACTATTAGTTATAAAATATTAAATCAAAAGTTCATAATAGCTACATTATGAACTTTGCTAAAGCGCCTAATGCATGTTTGTAAGTGATTATAACAACTTTTATAATGTCTTATAGACGCATTATATCGTGTTATATATATATGCATAAGTCATTATAGCAATGACCTTCATAAAAAAGTGTTACCCAATAACCTTCACTACTTTGTTGAAAAGCCATTGTAAGAGCACCACTGTTGCATTTTGGTCACCAATCATCATGTTGTCATAATAACGACACAATAATCCAGTCTACCTACCTCTAATTGCAGACTGTTCGTGGTGAGAGTCATTTTCATCTGAGATCATCTGTCTGTAGTATTTGGTTGAATTTATCTTGTACCTGACAACCATCAGACACAAGGCTAATGACCATTATCCTGCTCTTATTGATGATAATTGATGTGATGGAATAACTTTCCATCACATCAATTATCAACAACTTTGTTGACTTGGACTATAATTAAGCTAAGTGACTGAATATGCTGCCAGCTTTTCTTGATGCCTGTTGGCCTTAACCACCAACAGACAATAATCAGAGATTTATGGTTAATTCATTCCTACATTTTGTGTGGGAAGCCTACACAGCTAATAGGTACATGGTCAAAACCTTCTAGTCTTGCAGCAGAGAAATTAGATAAAAGTGTTTTATGGCACTGACTTGTGTGTGAATTTGCTCTATTTGACAGGTCCAAGATTTCCCAATAATTTCCTAGGAAGTTTTTGGAGAAAAAACTATGCAATTTGGTACGAATCAGAGGAAACAGCAACATTTAAACCAAAATAAATATTCATTGAATATTAATTTATTGTTAGAAACTTTATGCTCAAAACTTCACATTTTGCATGGCACTGACTAAAAGCCTTGCAAGGTTACGCTACAAATTAATTAACTGAAGTGATTTGAACACTGTTTCTATTTTCAACAAAAAATCAGTATTAAATCACACAGTTTTTTCCAGTGACTTTCTTGGAGATGATTTAGAAATGATTAGGAAATTATCCAGAAACCATCAAATAAAGCACTAAAACTAAAAGACCCAATCAAAACTAAAATGTGTAAAGTTTGTGGTAAGGCTTGAAGCTTTAGAACAAGGATTGGTCCTGTACTTAGCCAGCATCCTATAGAAAAAACAAATCATTTGTGCTGGAGTGAACAAATTTGTAATATTACAGATCTATGTTTACATTTGTTTGTCCTACAGTCTTAAAATTAATGTACTGGTTGTGGCTCTCTGAGCAGGGAATGTCCAATTATCTTTATCGTTCACTACACTCAGCTCTGCCTCTTTGTAAACTGTGGATTCACTTTGAAGTGAACTGCCCATTATGTCTCTTTGTCTGCCAGCTGCTTCAGGGGACAGTGAGCATAAACAGATGTCTGTGAGTCAGGAATGGGTTTAGTAGAGGCCATAGCAAGGGGCCTGTGTACATGCATGCATGCATATACAGAATGTCTAAGTGCACAGATTCAATGAAACACAGGGGCACAGACGTCTTGTAAATGTATATGTTTATGTATATACCATGATGTGGCCTTGTTTGGAATGAATGTAGTTTGTAAATAAAGGCAATTTTGCTCTTAATTTTGGTCCATTAACACATGTTTATTGTTTTGTTTGTTAAATGCATGACCCTGGTAGAAAAACATCATTAAAACGTTGTGTATTAGAAAATTATTATAAATTATTATGAATTTACATTTCATAAAGTTCTGTAGAAATTCATTTGCCTGAATTGCATTATTTGACAAACCTATGAGCAACACTTAAGCTGATTATCTGTTAATCTCTTCTCTAATCATACTAATTGTCTTTAGGGTCTGTCACAATATAATAATCAGCCTAACTCACCATGTACTTTGGCCATTGAGCATGAGATATTTAAAGTGTAGCTCCCTCTTGTGGTCCATGTAGCCTATATTACTGTTACACAAGAATGTGACTGTTTCGGTATAGTAAATGGTAAAGTTACTGTTACATGAGGTAATCATATTGGTCTGTATGTGTGTTACCAGAACTAATAATTAATTGTAGATAGAATAAAATAATATTAATTATCAGTATGCTCAGTATCTAATTGCAACAAACTTGAATTACAACACACAAAGAGTACATTTATATATTCCTCTTAATGAGGACCAGAAATACATACAAGTCTCAGATTTTGCCCTTTTGTAGGAACAAAAAACAGAAGTGTTAAACGTTTTGTTGCCGGAGACGCAAATGTTCACAGGAAATACTGCAGATTGATCAATAGTTCCTGTTTTCCAATTCTGACCCAGTCCCGATACTATCCTTACATGCAACTAGGGCTGCACCTTGATGGATTCGTTGTTAGGTCCAAAACAATTGAAAATTGTCGATCATAGTTCCAGGCCAAGGCAACGTACTCAAATAACGTCTTTTGTCCACCACACAAATATGTTTACTGTCATAAAGAGGAGTAAAGAAACCAGAAAATATTCACATTTGAGAAGCTGAAATCATATTTTAAAAAGGCTCAGAGTGATTTAGATTATCAGTATTAATGGAGTTTAATTTAATAGTTGTGAACTATCAATTAATCCACTAATTGTTGCAGTTCTGCAAGCAATCTAACTGCATCAGCAAAAATCATGCCCAAAAAGGTTCATGACCAGTATGAGTCAAACAATTATTTCTAAACACTGCTAGTTTATGGTGAAATCCAGTGGTTGGGGTGTCCATGTTTAGTTCAGTGCAGTAAGTAGGCAGAGTTCACTCATGGACATTGCAACACTTGTACAGCATAGCCTACTATAGAGAACAAGAACATCATACTGTGATACATGATACAGTGTATCAAAGTCATTACCCCTCATACGCTCTTAGATTTTAGTCATCTCCTTTCCATTGCTCGTGCTCTTGGTGTCGGTATTAGTGATGCTCACTCTGGTCGTAGGATCCTCGCTGATGAAGTGGAGCATGTTGCGCAGGGAGCGGTTCATGCTGTCCTTGAAGCCCCGGCCCAGACACACATAGAGCAGTGGGTTGAGGCAACTGTTGAAATACGCCAGGCAGAGTGTCAATACGTGTGCCTGGTAAACTGCAGGGCTGTGGGCGGAATTTCGAGGGGTCACCAACATGAGAAAGTCCACAATGTGTAGCGGGAGCCAGCATAGGAAGAAGCTCAGCACCACAGCTAGGATGACCCTCACTGTTCGCTTGGAGCGGGTCCGGCCACGAGTCAGTCCTCTCTCTGCCCTCATGTACACCACCAAGTGACAGACAACAATCACCAGAAATGGGAGGAAGAATCCCACGAAGAAGCGAAAGCAGGTGACGAGCCAGGCACTGACTACAGTGTACATTGCCACGCACTCTCGCTTGTCTGCACCTGCCTCGATCTCCTGGGTGTAGAGAAACTGGGGGATGCTGCCTATCAGGGCCAGGCACCAGACAGCAACGCACGCGCACGCAGCCTGCTTAGGTCGCCTGCGGTTCTGACACCACACGGGTTTGCTGACCAGCATCCAGCGATCCACACTTATCAAAACCAGCTGCAGGACACTGCAGTACATCACCAGGTAAAAGAGGCCTTTGACCATTGTGCAGGCCAGCGGGCCAAAGTGCCAGTGGTCATCGTGGGCTAGAGGGACCATGAGCAAGGGGAGGGAGAGGCAGCACAGAAGATCAGCCAGGGCGAGGTTGAGAAACCAGAGGGAAGTGACAGAGCGCTGCATGCAGAAGCCCGTGACCCACACCACTAGCGCGTTTCCAGGCACACCTAGCAGGACCACAAGGCCGTAGAAAACCAGAGCCGCTATCTGGATCGGTTGAATCTCGGGTGCCAAAGTGTCAGGCAGTGTGAAATTGTAATCGTAATCAGTTGTGTCCGACATATTTTCATTAAGGTCGTAGTCCCTTGTGTCATTCATGGTTGGTTAAAGCTGGAGATGAAAAAGTTGTCAGATTTTAAGCCACATAACTGTTTATCGTGTGTAAATGAATAATATCAGCAGACAACAGTGTATATTACTTTGATGTGATAAAGTAATGTAAAACAAACATGGACCTTCAAAATTATTATGTGTGATACTAAGGTAAGTCCCTGAATTACCCCAGTTATAGCACATACAGGCTATAAAATAAAAGAAATAAAATAAGCATGAAGTTTAACCTGAATAAAGCTGAAGTAGGCTATTTACTACATATGCCAAATCTAGTTCCAAAACAGTGTCATTTAAAAGATTTTGCTGATATTTCAACTTACAGTTTCGGTGGCCTGGTGATGTTGCACCCACAGGGCTAGCAGGAAGTTTCAGAGCTGTTCTACTTTTAAGTTTGTTTTATACCCCGCAGACACTCACACACACGCACACTTGCGCAATATTCCTAGACTACAAAATTGAGACCCATAGTCTTCCTTGGATATGAAAGTTTAATTCAAACAAGCATTTAATAAAAGTATTTACCAGATACAGTTAAAGTAAATATTTGAAGGTCTGAATCACAATTCTGATGATTCATCGGAAATTCTGAATAGTTATTTTCACATATATGAAGTAAATATATAGCCTATAGTATATTCATTTATTAAAAATCTGCTTCTATTCTTGTGATTCTGCTGCTGTGACACTTCCACAGTCACTTCCACATAAAACATCAGCAGAACCTTGGCCCCTTCTATGGTCAACTTAAAGCTAGAAAGTACCGTAAATTTAAATGTGCATTACTAAAAATTAATAGGGATAGTCCAAAAAACAATGTATCCAATAAAAATGTTGCATTACACAAAAGCAAAAAGTATTCAGTCTGTCAGAGTGTGTAGACAGTTATGAATATATTTTGCACAATTTACACAAAAACATTTTGCAGTATTAGGAGACGTGGATTTATTACCATAGTCGGCATTTCAAAATTGTTTTTTAAAAAAGTGGTATAAATCCTCAACAGCCAAAAATAATTGTCTGTATTAATGGGACAAAATACTTTATTGTCAAATTCATAATAATGATTTTACAGTAACACAACAACTTTATCATATATACAAGTTATTCACAAATCAGCCTACACACAAATTAGAGTTTTATTACACACCTGATATTCTCAATGGCGCCTATAGCTGGTGTCACGAAAAGCAACTACAGCTGCCCTCATTTTTTGGTTCAACATGCACAATAAACAAACTGAATGTCCAATCCTGTCCAACAAAAAGAAGGGGGAAAATGCTTCTGGCTGCGGCTTGCTGTAACTTTGGAAAATGCCGATTTAAAGATCACATTAGTCACTCACATAATGCATGATGAAACATTTTTGAGGTTTGGCTGACTCACTGAGGACAGGATTTGGTCTGTGTGGTCAGTTTATAAAACAATCACATCTTACAATGCTCCACGGGGTCAACCCAGAGCAAAACAGGACCACAGCCAACACAATCTACAGCGTTTTAATAAATACTGTTTATACTGAAGTTATAACCAGGAAAATGTCCTCAAAAGCCACCTGTGGGTTCAAAATGATCTAAGAGAAAGATGTTTATTTAGGTACAGGCTGTTATCTGTATCAAAGACAGAGATGAAGTAAATACAATGAACAATTTTGCACAAAACCTAACGATATGTTGCCACGGCAGGATGTTCTCTTTTAGCCCTATGACATCAGCGAGCCCTTAAAAATTAGAAACAAGGGAAATGAAACACAAAGTCACAACGTCAGGAAACTGTCCCTAACAATTATGAAAACAGCAAAGACACCATGTTGCTCAAATCTTTGTCACCAGCGTCATTAAGCTGACTGAAAAGTGTGTTCTTCTTGTACGCACCAATATAAATGTCACAGTTGGTGTGTAGCTGTTTATCAGTGTTCAACACCTAATTTGATACTTCATCAACATTGGCCTTCAGTTCACATTTTGCATCATCTGACGCTGTAAAACTCCCGGTTGCTATGTTTTCTCATAGTTGTTGCCATACTTAATGTCGGCATGTTTCCTCACAGGTTCATCAGAGGTGCTAGGTTCTCGAAGGTCAAGTCAGTTGAGGGCTGGAGCGCTGCTTGGTGGAAGCGTGGGAGTGTCATCTCTAAAAGCATCCGACTGAAGGTCTGCAGAAAGGAGAGTGTCTTTATGTTGTTGTTCTTTTTTTCATACATTAGTTTAACATCAGACATTTGAGCTCTGAGCATTGAACATTTTAAACGTTTTTCTCTCGTTTTTTTTAAATGTAATATAGGTGTAGTTTTCTGCAAGGTGTACATTAGGTGTAGCGTCAGAATACTGCTCTATATAATTCATCCATTGAATGACGCTACTTTCTTTTTTCCCCTTCATTAGCTTTGAATAAGCTTTCCCAAGCAACCCAAGAATATAACTAAACCGGTTATAAGGAAATCTAGATGAGCTTGTTGACTAAGCAACTATTAGCCTACTAATGTTTTGCTATCAGTTTCTAGGTTGTTGCTTAGATTTTGAAAATGGGAGCTGGAGTATTATGTATGTGGTTAGTAAAAGACTAGTAGTACGACTTTGACTAGTAATGCTAGTGTTTGCTAAGTGATAAGGTCTAAGCTATTGTGGGTGTTTCTAGGGTGTTTCCCAGTGGATATGTAGCCACATATGCAGGAATACCGTATTATAAAATAAAATATTTACACATATACTTACCCACCCAAAATTAGAGAAACAAGGTACCATGAAAATGCTGTTACAGTATTTCACAAAAGTGAGTATACCCCTCATATTTTTGTAAATATTTGAGTATATGTTGTCATGAGACACTGATAACACTTTGCTACAACGTAAAGTGGTGAGTGTACAGCTTGTATAACAAGCTCAATGAAGTGTAAATTTGCTGTCCCTTTAAAATAACACAACATATATTTATGTCTAAACTGCTGGCAACAAATGTGAGTACACCCCTAGGTGAAAATGTCCAAATTGGGCCCAAAGTGTCAAAATTTTGTGTGGCCACCATTATTTTACAGCACTGCCTTAACCCTCTTGGACATGGAGTTCACCAGAGCGTCACAGGTTGCCACTGGAGTCCTCTTCCACTCTTCCTAATGATGACATCACGGAGCTGGTGGATGTTGGTGGAAAGTGGAGGAGGGCAAGGTGCCATTTGACGATGCCCCACAGATGCTCAATAGGGTTGTCTGGAGACATGCTTGGCCAGTCCATCACCTTTACCCTTAGCTTCTTTAGCTTTTTCTTTAGCTTCTTTTCAGGATCTTGGGAATGTTCTTATAGCCTAGGCCATCTTTATGTAGAGTAATCATTCTTTTTTCAGATCCTCAGAGAGTTCTTTGCCATGAGGTGCCATGTTGAACTTCCAATGACCAGTATGAGGGAGTGTGAGAGTGAAAATGCTCCCCATTCACACGAACGAGTCACATGACACCGGGGAGGGAAAATAGCTAATTGGGCCTAACTTGGACATTATGATTTAGGAGTGTACTCACTTTTGTTGCTAGCCTTTTAGACGTTAATGGCTGTGTGATGTGTTAATTTGAGGGGACAGCAAATTTACACTGTTATACAAGCTATACACTCACTTTACATTATAGCAATGTGTCATTTCTTCAGTGTTGTCAAATGAAAAGATGATGGAAAAGATTTGTGGTGGCCATGCAAAATGGGTTTCTCAGCTCAGCTTCAACCAATGTGGGTAATAGCTCACTCACACATCCATTTATGCACAATTAAATAGAGAAGTGAGTTGGCATAAAAATGCTGACTCTGTTTTTATCCAGTGTATTGTTGCTACATTTGAATTTCCTGTTGAAAATGTATTTTTGAACAGGGCAGAAGACTGAAAATAAGTGCAGGTCTGTTACAGCAGCTAATTTGGGATCTTGATATTCATGATTACTTCTAAACGCATGTGACTTAGTTGGTGCAATGGTTAACATGTTCTACCAAAGTAAAGATATCCAAGCAGAGCATTAGGGTGTGTAAAAATACTATTTCAATCATAAGAGGGAGTGTTAAGCAAAGGGTATAACTTGCAACTCACCAATGAGTGTCAAGCCTTGCTGTTGGTTTAGTATAACTGACGTCTCCTCTTCCTCTTCCTCGTCCTCTTCTCCCCAGTCTGCGATGTTGGCTGGGGGGATGCACTGCTCCAAGAACAGGTCCTCCTCATCTTCCTCCATGTCTATGTTCTCTGGAGGCCAGCGCAGCTCTCCACTCTCCACTTCGCTCACCTCTGTGGGTTCAACAACGATGGAGGGTAGACGCTCCTTCTCGTGGTTGTGGTCTAGGCTATTCAAGGTGGTCTCTGGGCCCAGTACAACCTCAACAGGGTCAGGGAAGATCTGGTGGAAAATCAGGGAAAGGTGACTGAGAATTGAGCAGAAAAGTCATACTGCAAGTAAGTTCTGTTTATAGCAAAATATGTCCGTTTAGAATAAGCTGTAAATCTGCATTTGTTTTAATAGTTTTGGTATATTGTCCAGTTTTGACCACTCTCATATTAAATAATCCTACAGATTTATCTCGCTCTCTCTGTCTCTCACACACCTACGCAATGTCTGGACCTTGGATTTTGTGTACTTATTGTGTCTCGTGGTTTTTAATCCTTGTTTTTATCAGCATTTGTGTCAATACTGTCTAGCATTTTCTGACAAGCCTGTTTTAAAATAATAAATGTAACATGAAAAAGACATTTTTCTGAAACTATTATATTGTCTTGGTGTGATAAATTCAGCCGGGTTGGGTTGCAACACATGATGATGATGGAAAATACCTGGAATGGCAGTCTTTGGTCCTTCCTTTGCATGTCTTCACAGTTTGGGTCTTGACTGCTCATCTCCTCCATCTCTCTGCAGATGAAACAAAGCCATAATGAGACTAGAACAGAAAATAGAAACAAACATACACTGTAAAGGAAAAAGTGCCATATGTTTAGCAAGGAAACATTCTATTCCCTTTGCAAATCTGATGCCTGTAAGAAGTATTTAAATCATCCATTCTGTTGGTAGAAACCATTTAAGAATTAACATTTTATCGATCATTTTAACACTGAGAACCCAGCGAATCCCCATAGACCAAGTTTTGTGAAACCCTAATAGACCTTGATTTTGTCTTGGAATCTCAGAAGCCCGGTTTCATAACCATTTTACTTCAGAAGATTTTATAACCCTCCTTAAAGCCAGTTTAGATTCCCCCAGAAACTCCTTGGCTATCACTGTAGAATCTCTGCAAAAAAGCTTTATAGAATACAAGAGGAATCCTATTCAAAAAGTAGTTGAATTACCTTTTACTGCACCTGTAGAAACTCCAAAGAAATTAACTGAGTCACCATATAAAAACCTAAGAAGAAGATTGGCTTTAAGACATTAAGCAAATAGTTTGCACTGAGGAAGTTTGATTGATTTGATTTAGCTCATTGAGGAACAAAGGTCATCCATAGTTTCCATGAAAGATCTCATTCCAATGACTGTAATTCTATCTGCATGCCTTTCTAAATGATTATATAATGGTCAAAAACATTCCTCT
The DNA here is from genome assembly GCA_029875015.1 of Lepomis gibbosus. Taxonomy (NCBI): domain Eukaryota; kingdom Metazoa; phylum Chordata; class Actinopteri; order Centrarchiformes; family Centrarchidae; genus Lepomis; species Lepomis gibbosus. The sequence goes on along the minus strand of JAPMOB010218361.1, from coordinate 2,679 downwards.
CCCTACAAAACCACCAACATCTTCTACACCAAAGACATATTTTCACATACATATAGCTTATGTAATAATATTTGCCATATAGGACATTACAACAAATGGCAGAAATCTGCAGTGATTGACAGCTAACTAGATGGAAAACAATCAAATGAAATTCGGCTTAGTGACTGCTTACATGTCTATCTGACTTGTGTACAAGCATGCACAGCTCTGAGATCCAGCGTTGGTCATTCAGTGGCACTGGAAGCAATCACTTCATGTGGTTTTCTGTGAAATAACATCACTGCTGTTTCACAGTATCCAAGATACCAGGCTTTTGATTGGTCAGAGGTTTTCTGTCCCACATCTGATTGGCCAGTTGGCCAAGTTGATCGGACTATGTGAATTATGTGAATATGTGTGATTCTCCTAACACACACGCTGAAATACTCTCATACTTCAGATTAGTGCAGAACTCAAATAGGGTTTGGTACCAAAATGGATTATGTCCTCTGACGCTGATATTTTATTTTCTGACAGGCAGCCTGACAGAACAAATGCCCTGTTTTGGCTCTGTGGACTCTCACAAAGGGCTGTGAGCCATAGAAGCAGAAGCCTTTTAAACCCCCTATTTCATCTCACAGATACTGCACTGTTTGGTGTGAAAAAATCAGCTCTGTTTTCTTATAGCCAAGTCTTGATGATGTGACCTTTATCAGACAGTATGTTGGGCCCATAGTACACAATATCTGTCACTTGCTTTACTTACATAGATGAGCCTGTGTCCACATTCAACGTCAATCTGTTTACAATCTCCAGAAAAGCCGACGGGGGATTAAGAAGGACTGAGGATCTGCCCGAATCCTCTTTTTATCCCTATCTCCTGCTCCAGCTCTCACTATGTCTCAGTGTCTGTGTGTCTCTCCGTAAGTACCAATCATGGTTTGTTGTCATTCAGAGGCCTCGTGTACTAACACAATCTGTTAAATCTTGCTTACTCTTAAATTAAATTTCAGTTGATAAACAGATCTAATCTCCCTTCCTTCTGTTTTTAGACCCTGCGTCGGGTACTTTTTGGTATTTGCAAACAGCAGCACCAGTCTTGTGCAATGTCAAACTAATCCAGTAAATCAAACTATTTTGAAAGTGCTTTTCATTCTTTATTTTGGCCGTGTGCTAGCACACACCTCTGTCTGCCACAACAGATTCCATCTACAAACCTGAGTAAATGTCTGCTCTGTGGTAGCCAGTGTGAGAAGCACTGAGTAAGCCTAAGGTCAAGTAGTACAGTAAGTGCACAGTATGTTGAAGGTCACGGGGGTCAGGACCAGACTGAATGTCAAGTGTTCAGTTCACCAGCAGCAAACATAGTCTAAAAGTGTCTACAATGGTTTTAAATACGTAATGGCTTGTGTCTGACACCAACAATTTTGGTGACACAAGCAAGATTTTGGTCACTTTTAATATAGTAGACACAGGAAGAATTTATAGTTTCAACAATTGTGAATTTAAAGAATTAAATGAGCGTGTTTCTCTCCTTCCCTCCCTCTCTCTCCCACCCTTCATCACACTTTCTTTCTCTTCCTCTCTCTCAAATTGAATTGCTCTGAATATAATTGATCTGAATTGATTTTAGTAAATGTTTCTCTCTGACTGCCTTAATGGGATGTGTGACAGATTTTAAGCCTTAGTTTTCCTATCAACATGCTTAAGGTCATTGTATAATATAACAAATGAAGAAACGCAAAGCCAGTTTGCACAACCGCCAAAATGAGGACACCCCCTGTCCTTGTCTAAATATGATCAGCTTTGGGCGGATGCTATCATTTTTGACCCACTTGTGAATATGCGCAGCCCTACAATTCAATTTCTGATATTATGCCGCTGACATCTGTGTTCACGCTAAGCTGTTTCTGTGCCACCTGGGACGGAAACTTTCAGCAGCTATTATGATGAAGAAGCTTAATCTCCATGTAATCCCTCTCATATACACTCCCTCTAAACACCTGCATGTTTCAGCTCAGTCAACAATCAGTTTTTGTGTAATGTGCTGTAAGTCCAAACATACAGTATAACAATTCCAGGAAAAATAATACCTGACAAAAATATACTACATTATAAGTAATTGAATAGATGTATTGGAATTAAGCAAAACAATGAAATTAAATTGATGCCATAGCAATGAAACAAAACATGTGGCATCACATCTTCCTGCAGGAAAAGGAAACTCTGATAGGTGTTTGAAGTGTGTGGTAATAAAATATAGATAGCAAACTTTCTGTATTCACTTTCCTGTCTAATCTGACACAAATAGTGAGATAAATTGGCCAAAAACTAAGATTTCTTCATAGGGTTCTTGCAGCTCATTGTTCTTATGCAAAGAAACGAAAAAATGCTGAAGAAATTCTGAAGTCCCCTTTCTGTGGGCCATGATGACTTCCTGTTTAAACACAACTATTTCACACTTCTACAGCATCACCAGACTATTACATGAGAACTCTTGTACTAACTAGGCTGACAGCACTATTTATTAGGCTTCAAACAAACTCAAACACATTAACTGAGCTGATCGATCCAATTTGTCACCTCTTTTTATGTTTGTTACTCTCTCTCTCTCTCTGCTAGCCTTACACACATCCCTATACAGAATAATGTCCATCCACATCTTTAACACATGCTCTCTCTCTCTCTCTCTCTCTCTCT
>JAPMOB010218358.1:8206-38090 GCA_029875015.1 Lepomis gibbosus | reverse complement strand
ATATGATGTTCTCTGTGTGTCAGTAGCATACCATGATGCCGCTTAGACGCCATTTCCACAAATATATCCGGTTATATACAGTTTTACCGTCTTTTCCTACAGCTGCAGTAACAATATAGTATATAACAAAAAGGAAATTCAAATTTTAGTCCGACTTTCATAATAATTACTGAGATCACTACAGTGGTGTTGAGCCACAGGAAATGAGTTTGTTCTCTGTCTTGTAGTCCAACTTTTGGGGATCTGTCAAAGGAGATGAGACAGAGTTATTGAATTGTTCGGGTTTTCCAAGCAGAACTAATACATTCACTGAGTTTGTGAGCGACAATGTCAAAACATGAAACCTAGATATGTGCCGTTATACATCATAACAACACAAGGTCACTGTGTGGTGTTTGTGGGTCATTTAAGTTCATTTACTGAAAATGAAATATATAAATGCACCTTGCTCTAGTCAAACATTTTGCCCCTTGCATATCATCCCCCAGATAACCTTGAGGCCTGGGAGTATAGCCAAATAAATGAGAACAGGGTATCATTGCGCCTGGAATATTTTGGACGTGATTATTTTCCAGGCAATCATCCCTGCTCTTCCATTATCACTACTGTCAGTGAGGCTTATCTCTGCCCGCCTGCCTCGCCAGCCATGGCTCAGACACATCCTCCAAGCAACCACGACGCATTGTTCTAATGAGGTTACAGCCTGAAGCAAAGTGATTTGTTTTGTAGACGTTATTATGGTGGCCTTTTGGCTGGCCCCTTAATTTCATCAGTGAAGCACTATTAAACAGCAAAGGTCTTATGGGAAGATGGACCCTGCTGAGGGACCTTTTGACATCCTCACAGTGGCAGTTGCGTAACCCCGCATACCAGAGATAGTTGTGTTTTTAGAAGTGAAGTATCTCGCTATTCATTCGTAATTAGAGCCTAAGATGTCTAGATTGAATTTGTTTTGACGGTTTGTTTTGTTAAAAAGGTGCTCTTATCTTCAAAAATAATTGTGTCTATGATTCCTCATACTTGGAAGAGTGTGCAAGTTGTAAAAGGAACTCATAAAGCAGAAACACAATACAATGCCAGCAAGCAGCAACAACAAGGCCTTTGTATTTTATTATGACAAAACCTTTAGTGTTAACATCTTTGTACTCACGTATAAGAAACAGGCAAATTACTACTATTACTATAAATTATTAGCAGTGATTGTAACATTTCACGCATGCTTTTTCAAAAGCAGGTTTTAAAAACATGTTAAACGGATGTTTTTCCTCAGTCACATGTAAGAATGTGCGCTTCCAATGAAATAACAGCAGATGTATAGTAATATAGTAGTGTAATAATTAAAATCCTGTCTACTTTTGGTGGAAACATGGCTTTACACTGGGGTCGCTGGGGCATGTCCCCACCACACTGTAAACCCGAACACACTGCTTACTCAAAAACATTATGAGTTCAGCATTCAAAACTAGTTATTAAGTACACCCTACATTAAACAACTAAGACTTTGTAATGAGTTATGTTGTTTTAATTTTTTATGGATCATCGTTTTTGAGTGATGATTGTTTTCTAAATCAAACTTTCTCTGAGTGTAGAGAAGCACGCAGACGTCTGACATTGTTAACAGCCAAACTGTTTTTTACGTTCTCAGAAAATTCAAGATGGCTACTTGAGGCGAGCGAGACGAATTTGCAAGTAACGGGAGCAAAACTGTTAAGTAACCTACTTTACAAAAGTTGAGAGATTTATTTGAAGATTTATTTGCAGCGCTGTGAAAGAAATGTTTTTTGTGTTCTTTAACTTTTATTTTGCAACCATGCGTGCTCTAGGAGGACCACATCAGAACATGAAGGCAGGTTTGGCACATTAACATTACTGTTATGCTAATGCTAGCTCAAAAGTATAGTAACATTGTGACTGAGACAGTCACTTTGGTGTGGTGAGTAAAAAAGCCCATACAGTTACGTTTACAGAAATGCTAACGTTAATTGGAAGTAAGCTGGCTCACATTGACGTTAACATTAGTTACGTTAACTTATCTCACGTTAGCCCTAATGTTAAGTTATAATGTAGAGATAAGCTGTTTCTGAAATAGTGCTGATTTGAGATGTGCGATACCACTTAATTCCTGTACGATCCACCCGGGCTGATATTGCCGACACTGATACTGATACCAATCCTTTTTACATATTTCATTTCTAGTTTAATTTGACCTCCCCCTCTTGTTTCTGTATTTATGAGGGAAATAAAGAGTAGGCTGTAGGCTTATCAATTCTAAATAATAACTCTATAATGACAAGACATCAAACTACTGGACATATTCTTTAATTATAATAAACATATCCTGCTCAGAACTGCCGCTTCATAATATCATCATATTATTGTGACTTAATCTCAGATGTATAACGAAGTTCACTGTCGTTGCACACACAGTGGCTCACTTCAAAGAAGCTCCATCACAGAGCCGTAGTGCAAGCATAACTTCGACAGGTGGAAGGAGACGTAAGATACACTCACTCCAAATGACTGTGTTTAGACATCAATCCTTTTATATGTGTATAGATCCTAGAGCAGGAAACGTTGGTCGTCAGAAACGTCAAAAATATTGATACTTTAGTATCGAGCTGTAGATCACGTTGATGCATGGCTAAAAGTTTCAGTGCATTAGCTGTGAACCTAATGATTCACCTCCCCCCTCCTAATGCAGAGACTAGTTGCCTCGTCTGAAGTGGCTGTAACGTTAATATGTATTTGCAAAGGAGTATTTTTCCACCGTGGAAACCTTTTATCTGGGGTAGAATGCTCAGTTTTTATTGAAACCATTTAATCATTTTGAAAGTTTCTGTTGACCTGCGTTGCATTATTGTACACGTTTGTGAGAAGTGTTTACGTGGCCATTATTTTGTAAACTAATAAAAAGTTGGTGTTCATATATTATGTGCCCATTAAGCACTATAGAGAGTGCTACTGAAGGAATTTCATCATGTCCATATTCACCTGACTTGTGAAAGCAGCTCTTGTATTGGTGAGTAAGTGAAATGATAAAATATAGCATTTTTTTAAAAAGCAGCAATTGATGACATTCTTGTTGACTGGACTAATGGGAATTCTTTATGTTGTTTTTTAAGTCTGCTCCTGAGTATTGAGTGACACTACAGCTATCCAAGGTATGTTTTAATTTTGCACATCTCTGCATAAGAGTTCGTATATTTCTTTTGAATTATTCAAGATTATGTAGACTTGATGCTTTTTATTCTGCATAGATTTAAAAGACTTGAGTTAAAGTATTTAAAGGAAATACGGACATCAGTTGATCTTACTAGAATGCTTCCTTATTAAAAGAAAATTAAGTGTCTCTTCTTCCCTCAGTGGTAACAACATTAATCTACATACATTTATGTGTTTGTGTCTGTATGTCTGCAGGTGTTTGCTGAGTTCCATCGTCGTCATTACTCATGTTGAACCTATAGGCTATCTGGAGGAACAACATGATGTACACATGAGATGCATTGTGGCCCTTCATGCTCTCCCAGTGGACCTGCAAGAGAATGATTTCTTCAAGACCCACAATGTAAGTACTCAGTATACTCACACACGTCAATATCAATGAAATGTACTATGGGAAACCAGCTGTAATGCCTCTCCAGCCTTGACTGACAGACTTCACTTGGTAAAAAACTTGGTAGCCTATTACATTACAAATCGCCGTGGACATTTTACAAGCCAGACCAGGTAAAGCAGCAATGAGGATGGAAATGTTGGTTTTGGTTGTTTGAAAAGCTACGTCATTAACAAGCTGCCACGCGGCTCACCTGCTGCCTTGATAATGGAATTACGGGTGGAAAAATACGGAAAAGAGACGAGTCCTGTGTGTTTTAGGTAACTTTATCAAACATACTGCTGATGAAGAAAGTGGAGCAGATGGGGGGAGAGAGACGGAGAGAGGTGGAGCAAAACCACTGAAGCTGTGCCTTAAATTACTTGTCGAAAGAAGTTTGAATGCACACCTGTACATAAACGGTACATCCACGTTATGTGCTTCTGTCAAAGTCTGTAATACTGCTTTAACTGAAAGGTGGCTGGGGGTGGATGTGACTGTTACAAACTCCTAAGAGCACTAAAAGCAAGCATTTTCAAAACATGGGTTTTTACTCAGTGTTGGTTTTTTTTGTACCCTCACATCACCTGCTTATTTTTAAACAATTGTAATAAGTGCAGTTATGGAGTAAAATTATGCATTGTCACTTCGATTTTTTGCAGGTAGTAAAAGGAAAGCTTATATAGCTTCAAGGACCTAGCTGTTAAGTTAGTTTTTATCTGGTAAATTAGAGGTGAAATAAATAAATAAAGAACAGCAGGTTAAAAGATGACCCAAAGTGTGCCTTTGCAATTGCTATTTTTTTTAATATATCAAATATTTTAAGTTCTGCTGTAAATTATTTGAGTTTTAGAAAGTCAGTATTTTTGAGTTAATAGTAATTTTTAAAAAAAATATTGAACAAGAAACTAATAAATATTGAGTTTATTGAACACCGGACTCTGGGTTTTTATACTTAAAATTAATATTTTTGAGTTGCTTTAACTAAAAAATATTTGAGTTATGTTAATCAGTAATTTTATCTAACAGTCTAATCAAAAAGTACATGTAACGCAAACTCCAAATATTTAAGCTCTGGAAACTTTTGAGTTTATAAACTCAAACAAAATTGTGGCAACTGATTGCCTCAGTTTGTATAATCACGCCCCTAATCTGAGCCCTTATGTCCCCACCACTTTTCAACACAAAGTGACGCCCTTGTCAATACACTTTACTGACCTTCAAAATGTTGGACAAGCAATACAGTTCACCGGCCAGACCTTAACCAGGGACATTGTGGTACGTGATTTTCACCTTTGCCTCTTGCCTCGTTGCCTCATATGTCATGAAATCCTTCCTGGTGGGTAAATGCCCAGATCTTTCAAACCAGTTTCTAAAACAGGCTTTTTGTTATAAATGTATCATCTCAAAACCCAAGCGGAGACAGTTAACCGGGTTGGAAAAAGACCTCCAAATAAAATAACAAAATGTGTTTTCTGATCTGATGCTGGCAAGCCATTTAGTCAGTGCTCTCTAAAGCCTTTACAAATCACTGTTACAATTTCTGATTTGACACTGATATTGTTATGGGAAACACAGTAGGTTTGCTTTAAAACAACTTCTTATGGGAACTTGGTTAAGGTTAGGGAATGGTTGTGATTATGCTCAAAAGAAACATTGACTGTAGATAGGAAACAGGAAACAAACAGCAGTCTCCCAACATCTTGCTGATCCATCCACCCTAACCACCTTCCTCTTTGTGGTTCTATCATCTGGCTTCCTCATTAAGACAGACAGGAAAAAGTCATAATTTCTACAGCCGCCAGAGGGCTTGAATGTAGACACAATGAGTGTTTGAGTTACTTGCTGAAAAGATTGTCGCTGTCGTTCTCTGACGTCACCAGAGTTATTTTCTTGAAACTTCAGAGCAACAGAACACATACCGCCTGAGTAGAAACTGACCTTCATGTGTGAAAGTGCCATTTATGTGAGACCAGGTCTTGCTGTTGGCGCTTTGTTGCACGCTGTTTTGTAAGATCACAGGAAACATTGAACCAAAAATGTCATTTTGAGGCGACACGTAGGGGTTTTAAAGGCCACTGCATCTGAAACAGGCAGACAGCAAGTTGACTGGCATCAGCAGATGGATCAGGATGGACACACTTTTTTACTACTACTGTATGTGTGTGATACTCAATAGTATTGAATATCACATACACATGCAGACAGGGCACTTTAATAATGCACCGCCTTCATGTATGACATCATCATGTGGGATCACATTTAAACATGCTTTTGACAGACATGCACATTACTTGCGGGATAGGATGTTAAGTAAATGCCAAGTTTTTCTAGCGAGTGACCTAATTTGAACATTAAATGTCTGTTTTGACCAGAGAGGTCATTAAGAGCTCGGCCCTCTAATGGCCATCTGATACTGCTCAAATTCTCACACTTTCCTATTTGTTACAGGCAAACTTTTCACTCATTCATTCACTCATTTTTAAGCAATGCCTTCTATGTGTTGATAATTGAAGAGAGAAGACAGTTTTATGGGGAGTAATGAAGCGCACCAAACTGAGAATGAGAGTTTGATTTCTTAAAAAAACTGCAGTATCTTTTCCACACATCTCATAACTGTACAGAATCACAGGTTGTTACTATGCCATCTACTTGGCAGCTGCTGATGCCCCCTGATTTGAAAATAAACTTCATTCTGGCTACTGGTACAATGAAAGTCTGTCCTGGTGCTGAGAGACCAGAGCTGCCCAAGCAAGCTCTGTAGGGAGGAGATGAGTGATTTTGAGTGTGTATGTGTAAACAGCTGATGTTTGGAATGAGCTTTTATATTTCCCATCATAACAAATTCAGTAGAGCATTTCTCTTGTGGTCTCAAAGGACGTTTCAATGTCAGCCACAGTGGAGTTTCATTATCATCAGACATCCCATAATAGGGCGCTTTTGAATGGCAGTGTGCTTAGGGGATGTTTATAAAAAAAACACTGGTTCAATCTTTAAAATGACCAATGGGTTTATCAGAAGTGCTGCTTGATGCTAAAGTGTCATCAGACAAGGCATAACGCCATTATATTTTCCCTCAATGTTTTTATCCTGCAAATATAAGAGAACATTCCTGCTCATTAAAGTGTTTCTGTGTCAGATAACACTGGTTTAAGACCCCTGCACTTTACAGAAATATAACTCCAGCTTTACTTTCTACACTACCATTATGCTTCAACTACTAACCTCTCTTGCAAATTAACAAGAGATGTAACTACTCATAATTGCTGTTGCTGTTGCGGGCAGCGAAGGGCGAAGTTAATCTGCCCTTTACTTGGGACTTGCATTTTTAATGGTTCTCTATGCTTCTTAAATTATAAAGACCTTCTGCAGCATCTGTATGCAAGTGATGTACAAGCAGTTTAGATCTTGGTTGGGTGATTTGAACAAAGATATTGTGTGGACAGGCCCTTCAATCATAGGCCTGGCTGCTTCCACCTTGTGATCTTTGACACAGTGCAGTCTGTATGTCACAGTCAGATCAAAGTATTGTGAATGAAGCCCTACATTCTACATTCAGTGCCAACAGCACTGCTCTAAATAGAGATTTTTAAATAGACAATAGTGCCTATAAATACCTTCCGCTTCTGCTCCATTTTGACTTTTGTGGAACTCCTCCTGCAGTGACTCACACACTATTCCTGAACATGTGCTGTTATTTATTTTTAGATGCTTTGAGGATGATCTCTCACATGGGATCAGATTCTCAGGCCCACAGTGATCAAATGGAGTTCTCTCCTCACTAATTAAAGCCAAGAAAAAGTACCTATTTGGTTGTCTTACTGGCCAGAAAACATGTATGTGTATGTACATTGTAAACGTAGGGTGGCTGCGTTAGTGTATATATTACAGAATAATCAACACGTCTGTATTGTTTGTACTAAATGACTTTCTCCAAGCTCTGTAAAATAATGTATTATAATGTATGTATAATGTATGTAATTACACACATTGAATAGACAGGTGACTTTCAATCTTGAATCATATTTAAATAATAATAATTGAATAATAGAAATCCATTGCCAACACCTGTGTTGGCCATTGCCAGAGGTTTTTGTTTATTTTCTGAAATATGTGGAAAGTGATATAATATATCACTCCTGCTAATGTAGTAATGTACTATGTCTCAGTGTGACGTGGGACAAACACGTCCTGAACAAATTATCTAAATTTCATTATGAACCCCTCTGACATCTCGTCCTGGGACTAATAAAAAACCCCAGGGACAAAAATTTATTAGGACATAAAATATGTAAGCATGAACAAAAGCAACACTTACATTAGCAAACTACTAACACCACACTCCATAAATAATATGAGCTCATTCCTAACAGAGCTTAATTTGTCTGCCAGTCAGCTTTTAACAGAACACTGTTTCACAGGAACAGGAGGAAGCTGTGGAAAAACACTAATAGCTGTTATCTTGTGTGGAGTGAAGAAAATGGATCAGTGGGTCTGCGCTAAGCCAAGAAGCATGACCTTTGTGAACCTCGTATTCAGTTACCTTAATGTAGAGCTATCGATGCATTGATGAAGTCCTGATGTGAAAGAAGATAAGAAGACTAGATTTTGTCTTCGATGTTTGTTACGTAATGTAGCTTTTATGTGTGTTTTTTTGGTGTTGAATGCTAAACTGACGTTTAGGGATATGGTTGTTGTTGTATAATTTTCTTTTAATTTTCAACAAATTCAGTCTGTTTCCCAACGCTTTCTGACTTCCTTCTGGCCCAAAAATGTACTTCCTATACTGAAGATAAAAATCTTACAGGTCAAGTCTTTGACAGGTCTCAAATACATAGTTTCTTTTTTTTTTAAAAAGACTGTAATTTCCTGAAATAGCTGGCTACTGTAGTTTTTTTGTTAAGGACTTCTTTCCATTGTGGATTTAAACACATTTGGCGTGCTCCTGAGTATTTAAAGCACAGAAGAGTGTTTGTGAGAATGAAATGAACTACATTTCATGGTTATGAAGGAACAAGTCACCCAGTGCAAGGCTGTGGCTCTCTGGTGTGTTGTTACTATGCCTGTCAAGCTTTCCATTTTCACACAGTACATTTGTGGTTTACAGTGATGGCAGATTCACCACAGGAAATAAATTTGCGAAACAATTTGTCTTTGAGGTAGACAAAAGAAGACTAACTGCGAATGATGAGTTTCTCAATGATGCCAAGAGTGGGTTTAAAAGGCCTTCTCCGGCTTTTTAATGTTTCTGGCTGACTTTGTAAAGAGATCTAAAATATGCATTTCTGCGAAAAGACTGAGACTGAGGCTTAAGCTGCGTTTCCCAGGCAAAAAGTCATCATCATCACCAGCTGATGATCATCACACTGCAAAGTTAACAACCTAAGAAATTAGATGGTTAACACAGGAATACGTTCTCCAGAGTCAAGTAAAGCATCACATAAACATCTGACTTACGTGTAATCTGAAAGGGCTCTCTTTTAAGGTAAACCCTCATTTATAGTGAGACTTTGTTAAAGCTCTGTCTCTGAGTCCACCTTAAAATGTCAAGTGAGGTCCACTTTTGGATTTGTCCCATATGCAGCAAATCACTCATCACTCCTGGATACAAAACATCTGCACAACAAAAGACTTGGAGGAGTTTAAACCGAGGCAGCTGTGAGGAAGCACAGCAGTAGGACTGATTTCTTCAACATGAATCCAGCTCTGGTGGTGTTGGTGTCGTCTTTGCTCGCCACAGTGGCAGCTCAGTCTCATGACCATCATGACATGGGGTGGGTTAACGGCTACCGCCAGGGCTTCAACTTCCAGTGTCCCCACGGAGAGGTCCTTGTGGCCACCAGGAGCTACTTCAGCGAGCGAGATGGCATGGACCGCCTGTGGTCATTTGAATGCCAGGCCACACCTGAGGGTCTGGGGGAGCCCAGTGATTGCTGGTGGGACGACATTAACCGTGCTGGCATGGAGTGGTGGGTCCTCTGCTGTATTTTAGTGATGTATTTACTTGTTGAAAGCCTTCTTTTTACTTTCCTTGACTTTAACAGTCACAGTCACATTTATTCAGGCTTTACAGTTAAATTAAGTTTGTTGCTTGCAGTCATAGAATTTAGAGTGTGTTAATAGTTTAAATGCCACATTAGTTGGACTGATTAGATTGTTAGGAATCCAGGTAAGTTTAATTTCAGTCGTTTTCTTGGTGGGACGTCTAGCATGTGGCACAGAGATGCACAGTGTTCACTCTAATGAACGGTTCGCTGCAGGTTTTTCTCCCGTTCATAATCTTACTGCAAACAACATTACTCTAAGTGTCTTAGTCAACAGGGATTTAACCAGCCATGGTATAAATAAATAATGCAAAATGATATCTGAATGCAATAATTCAGAAATGCACTCTAAGTAGATGAGTAAATCAGTTGTTATGGAACATCTGAGTCATTCGATTACATATATATATGATAAATGTTGCAATGAATCAATCTTTCAGCAGCTTTCTCCAACTTCTCTTTTACTCTGAACAGCAGCTTTGGATTTGTCTGGATTTGTTCATTTCTTTATCTTAGCAGGATATTTAGACAAATCCACACGAAAGCCACGTAACAGGCAGGCCTCGGCCCCTTTGTTGGTTATTGTTCCAATCAACAGGAGGATGTACAGATGAAAGATTTTGAATTTGTATTGTTGGTGGATGGGTGACACACACACAAATGGAAGACCTCCAGTCTTCATCAAGAGCATAAAGTAAGATACAGATGTCTTTGGTCATTGAAAGACCAGGTTGCACCAACTCTTTGCAAACTCCAACTTAGCCTTGTTATAACGTAAGTGTGTAGGGGTTGGACATTTCAACACTACTATAGGTGTTAAATTAAAAACAAGGTGTGCCACAAAAACTTTTCTTATGAAGAGATTAGTAATTACTAAATATTTACATCCAGTAACTGCCATGAGTAACTGCTACGTACCTTAACGGCAGCGTATCTATGTTCCCAGGGTCCAATGTTCCCCAGCTCAATATCCTCTTAATAATCCTCTCCTCTTAGGAGACCTTTCAAAGGGTTTTACGTTCTCAGCAATGTTTTTTATCCCTTGGTCAAATGTTCAATGTATGTTTCCCTGGGTCAGTATGTTGAAATCACCCACCTACAGCTTATACAGCTTTTTGATGTTGTAGTCCCTGAAACCGACACTCTCACATTTGCGGGCAAGATAGTTTTCTTGACTTGAAACATTGATAACTCCTCAGTGGCTGACGAGATTTTTACCATTCAAACTGCATATGAAACGTCCAGCCCCCTGAAGTTCTTTTGCAATTTTATACCATACATATCTCTTACAATATTAATTTACACCAAGAGACACACATAGGGCCCTGGAAACATAGGGATGATCACAACTGAACTTAATGGACAAAAATAAAACACTAGCTTGGCCCGGTTAGAGTGAGGAAATATGTAGTCTACACATTGACCACTTGATTAAAGGCTGTCAAATAATGGTGTAACCTGGGAAGATTTAAATGACATTTAACAAAATAACACAGCAGACGTCACATAACAAAATGTTAGCTTGTTTAGCATGATCGGATATCATGACAGTGACTTTTTGATTGTAGCTGCATCCAAGTTTTGATTAGCCCAAGCAAAGTTATTACTAAGAACAATTCTAAAAACAAACTTTGTAATGGACTTACACATAACTAGTGCAAACCCATTTTTATAGCCTGCTAATCTTGCTCGTTTGTCTCTGCTACGGTACCACATTAACAAATATTTTAACTCAGACTTTCCATAAAAAACCCTTGAGTTTTGTCCACTATTTTCTCATTTAGAGGAGCAAAGCCATGTCCTCATGGGCATTTATGAATCATCAGCTCACTCCAGAACAGCCATATGTATCTTCAATTGACTACCAGTGAATTTGAACTGGATTCATACAACAGGCTGTGTCAAAGGCACACCTTATCACATTGTATTTTATTGGTCACATGTTACAGCATCTTCCTGCACTTCTGCAATTTGCCATTCACTAAAACTAGACTGTACAAACAGACTATGCAGCAGGTTTAGCCAGGCACATGAATCTGTTTCATCCACTGAAGGAGGTGGAAAAAAAATACTGTCCCTGCCATTAAGTTACTTATGACTGACTTCTTTTACGTGCAGACAGGTAATCTTTTTATTTTACAGCACAAATGCCACAACCTCACATAAACGTGTTCAACTAACCATCAACTGCACAGAAAGGTTGATCTAATTAAATGGCTTGGATCAGCCTCTTCGGTGGAAGAATTGTAGCCTGACATCTCTGTGTAAACAGCAGCTTGACTCATACCATGAAACGCATTGCAGACTCAGCTATATCTGTTTCAGATTACTTTTTCCAGGTTGGAGAGCAGAGCTCTTCAGATTTATTCCAAGTTAAGCTCATTCACTCATTCAAAGACAAACACTGTGTATGCCAACCTCCCTTTAACGCAGCAGTCTGTTTGAAGTGTGTCAGCTATGACATTATCCTGCTGGGGAACTACCTCCATTGGATGAATGACCGATGGCTGTGTCCATGTTGTCATGACAATGTACACACTACGTGCATCTCCTATTGCCTGGACCAGGTATTCTTCGATGTGTTGTGGTGACAACAAAGTGTAGGCCTATGGACCATAAACAAACTGCACTGTCAACAAACCAGTATTTACTTTAAGTATAGTATGAACCTACAAATTAAACTTTGTCTTTGAAAAGAATAGCGTTAGAGTATGGGGTGTCATTTTAGATCTTGTACCATATATTTCACTGTCTTAAATTTAAAAAGTTTTTTTTTTTAAATAACTGAATGACTCTCTTATGTCTTTGCAGGACTTCAACATGCACTCGCAACGGCCTGGTAGCGGGCGTACAAAGCAAGTACTTTGAATCCGTTCTTGACCGGGAATGGCAGTTCTACTGCTGCTATTACAAACGACGCTGTCCCTACTCCTGCATGTATGTTCACACAGGGCCATGGGCATACTCAAGTATTAGTTTGACATTTTGGGAAATAGATTTATTCCCTTTTCTTGCTGGGAGTTAGATAAGAAGATTAATATCACTCTTCTGTCTGTTAAATATGAAGCTGAAGCCAGTAGATGCTTTAATTATGAAGCTGCTAGCCAGGCACTGTCTAAGGTTATCAAAATCTCCATATACTAATTACCACATTTTATCTCTTTTGTTTAGTTCATTCACAAACAGAACTAGAAAAGTGACAACCTCATTGGGGTTTCACAGATGCAATGTGCCAGACTTTTTCTTAATTATGAGGTTGCTAATGGAGACTTGAGGAAGTCACTGCTCCTAGCCAAGAAATAGTCCCGCACATAACCACCCGTAAAACATACACGTCAGTTTTTGTACAGATTAAACAAGATATAACAATTAGTGAGCTTTAGAGGTGCTGTGTGGCAGATTTTGTCACCTTTGGACAGAGCCGGGTTAGCTGTTTGGCCCTGCATTAGATTTTGTGTTAAGCTAAGCTAATCATCTCCTCGCTGTAGCTATGTATTTATTTAGTGTACAGAAATGAGAATGGTATTGATCTCATCTAAATCTAGGGACAAGAAAGCGAATAAGAGTGTTTCCCAAAATGCGGAACTAGCCTTTTCAAAAAGGTGTATACGTTAATTACTCGCCAAAACATTTCATAAACATTTGTTGCTTTCTACAGGAAGACCACTGACATTCCTGAACACTACAGAGATGAGGGAGAGCTGGTGATCCCTAGTTATGGCTACTTCATCCGAGGTGCCCAGACCACATTCAGTGGAGTGCTAAGGTTTGCTCACAACATCTGTTTTTTCCCTAATAACTTCTGATCCCATGAAGCAGCATTTTGGAGAATTTATCCCAAAATTGTTGAAATCCTCTAGTGTCTGAGTTGGAAGGAAATATCTCTCTAGATATGCCTATGGGACCTGGATTTATTGGCAGACCAAACAAAAACAATAAAGTTTGGTCATTTATGATGGTGGAGCTGACAGGAATTTGTCTTTGTCTGCTTTGTTTCAGAGATCGGCAGTGGAAGTACATCCTGTGCAGAATGACAGACTTTGACTGTGAATTTGAAAATTTATAGATTGGAAGCAGCATTTTTTTTACCTAAACAGTTTGAACTAAAAATACATATTTACTCTTACATGTAAACTAAAACATAATACTGACATTACACAGAACTGATATGATTCATTTTTTCATTCATGTATTTACTTTTGACGAAGAGATCGACCACAGGCGTGTGATGTATGCCTGTATAACCACACGTTTCGTCTGGCATGAAAAATGACTGCTCATAAAGATAACTTAAAATAAACATCAACACAGAGGGTCTCTAAAGGGGATTCGGGCTCCACCGGACGCAGCTTAAGTGTTTTTCTTTTAGTTGCGGGAGGAACTGGAAGTCCTTCGGCAGTATGTGAAAGTGGTTTTCCAAAAAAAAAAAAAAACTAAATTATTTGATGCTGTGCTCATAGTGGTGGAAACAGTGCGTCAGCTTCTGTTCCAAGATCTCTTAGTTGAGGTCACGTGACAGTGATGGCTAAGCACAGCATTTCTATGGTCAATAACGCATTCAGTGAGCTGTTGGGTGTGGCTGACAGGGATATTATCTTGGAAGTAAGTCTTGGAACAATTGTGTTTGTGTTGGAAGTAATGTGAAGCTCTTTCAGAATCATTGGCCAGATGAGCTTTGCATACAGCAAAAGATGTCCCACCTGCTTTCAATTGACCTCACATCACTCCTTTATTAAAGTGTCTCGTTCAGTTTGGCAATTCCAGCTCTACAGTACACTGTACTGGAACTCCTGTACCTACACAGTGTGTTTAACATAATGCAAAATAAATCTGTTTTGCATGTTGAAAATGATATTTGACATAAGAATATGAATTAAAATATCCTGAGAATTAAAGTAAGTGAATACAATACAATTCTTGTGGGAGAATGGATAATCTAGCTATGTGAAAGCATAAGCTTTCAAAAAGCACAGAGAGGATGAACTCAGCCATGACCGTATCAACAGCTCATTTGGGCTTAACTTGGCTGAAAGTAAACTCAGCACTCTTTTATATTGCCATAACATGCTGCTGCAAGGGTCTGACATCAGGGATCACCATATCAACAGACAATCTATCTTTTATTCATGTGACAGTTTTCTTTGAGAGAGTGGAGGAAAAAATATAAACAAATGTATAATCTTGCAACTTAAAGAACTTATAAAAAAATGTCAAAGGAATAGTTAGTTAGACCTACATGTCCGTTCCCAGGGTCCTATGTTCCCCAGTTGTAGGGTTTGGGTTAGGGGGATGGGATGCTGGGAACATAGATGTGCTCTCCTCAAAACAGGTGGAATTAGCTAGCCTGGCTCTGTCAGGCGGTTACAAAATAAATGCACTTCTAAAGTTAACTAATTAACAGGTTGTTCTTTCTTTTATCCATAGAAAAAACAAACTAAAAACAACAAGTTGTGGTTTTACTCATGGCTTATATGCAGGATTATTTCCTGGCGGGGCGGACTGTTCCTGCTGCTTTCAGTCTTTATGTTATGCTAACCATCTACAGGCCCCAGCTTCATTACAGATGGATAAGAGAGTGGTATCAATCTTGTCATCTGAGTTTTGGCAAGAAAGGGAATGAGCATATTTCCCAAAATGTTGAACTATTCATTTAAGGAACTTTAGTTATGATGGTTAATCAACTACAAATGAATGAAAAATGTTTACATTTAGGCATGAAACAATCCCAACTCAGGTTCAGCTTCCTTGCTTTTTCTAGAGCTTTCCACCATATCATATAGTATGGACTTTAATGCTTCAGCCAATATAGGAAGTTCTCATAGTGATATGGATGACATCATAAAACCTATTAAGCCTGAAAGTCAACAGATCGTTCTGCATAACAACTGATAAAACTCCATTCGCTGATAAAGATCATGTAATATGGTTGAAGGTTTCAGAAAAAAGTAGTACTGAAACTGAACCTTGAGTAAAATACACATGTTTACAGTTGTTATGTCAAACATGTTTGCATGTATGCTGTTTTCGTACCATTGACTCACATTAAACTTTTATCCTGTACCAGTGAGAGCTTGTGTAGCAAATTGTTCTCCAACTTTCCCACTTCATCATCCAACTTAGTGTTCCTGTGAACTTTCCAAGTAAGAAATGTGTTTTCTCCCCAAAACATCTAATAGCATGTGAATTCAAGGTAAGCGGTAAAACAGCAAATCTGGAAAAATAAAGTGCCTGGCAGACACTTTTTTCCTTATTCTCATTCCATTTGTTTTGAACGGGACATTTCTTTACCAACTCTCCAAAGTGCTGTATAAATCTATTTGAACTTAATGGAGTGAGCTGCGTGAAGGTCAGCCAGCTCACTACACCGTCTTGTAAAGAACTGGGGACTGGGCCAGTAGCTTTCAGCACTGTTTGTTTATGGCAACTGCTGTCTCAGGGCACAGGGCCAAGCACCACAGCGCGACACAGCTGTCCCATGAGCATGTGGACGGTGGCGAGCCACACGCCTGCAGAGCCCTCCTGCCCTGAGAGACTCAGTGTCCCTGTGGTGGAAGCCTCCTTCCTGATCTGGGAAAGACAGGGGGATATATTGTTTCATTACAGCTGGATGAAAAACAGTCCTTTCAAAACAATATGCACATTGGTTGTAATTATGGGAGGAGCCACAAAGCTATTAAAGTCTCCTTACTGCAATCACTTTTGGAATCTGTAGTTAGCCGCCATATAATTAAGAGCTAAGTATACATTTATGGCAACAAAGGCCCAGAGAAAAAAAAGGGATTTAACTACTAACTGTTTAACTGTTTTTAACATTTCTAAATCAAGATGCACAGTTGGCATGAAACAAGTACATAAGGATATTAAATTACATACATAACAAAACACAAGTAAATACCTGTTGGACAACTAAGTAACAGCATCGAGACAATTTGCTCCCTACTTCATGTGCTTCTCCATTTCATGCTATTCAGTCAGTGTTTCATGTTTCATTTTGAAACACTCATCTCCTCTTGTTTCACTCACTTACGTCATGCTTTTGCTTGTTTCTTGCCAGTTTTGTCTGCCCTGGCTTGATTATTTTCACCTGTGTCTACTTTTGCTCCCCTCACTAGTGTATTTAGTTTGGTTTCTTTTGTCTCACTTTGTCTTTGTCTGTATGTCAAGCAGTCCACCCAGTTTCCTGGTGTTTCCCAGTGTTGTGTGGACCTGTCTTGGATCCCACCTGTTTATAGACTTGTTTATAGACAGGATTTTCACCCTGCTCCTTTGCATTTGTTTGGCGATGCTGGACTGCTTTTCCGGTTTAGAATTTGCCTGCCTCATCATCGGCGCAGACCTTCTGTACACTTCCTTTTGTTAATGTATCTTTGGACTGCACCTGCAGTGCCTCTGAATCTGTCTTTGGGTCAAATTCTGTGTTTTCCCTGTGCTTGCACAAACTGCGACACAAATAGCATTTGGCAAAACGTATATGCATACAAGTTAAATTAATGCTACATTAAGGTAACCAGATTTCTGAGATGAAAACCGGGGACATTTTTGGTTTGGTGGTCAATATGTCATTAAAAAATATAATGTTATTATACATGAAATAAAAAAGGGGAATGATTTTGTCATCTGTCAAATATGACTCTCATGAATGGAATCAAATCATTTTGAAGCAGAAACTACCTTTCAGTCAATAAGTAGAAGCTGCAATCACTTTCTGGCAAGTAGAATACTGCATTACATGGGTTGTGTTGGCCATTTAAAGGTATTTTAACAGGTAAAAAGGACTGGATTGGTAGGTGCACAGTAACTTAAATAAAGTAGTCATAAGGATAATTGCAAAAGAGATCATGTGCTTATTTTATATCTAACTCAGTAGTAACTCGTGTTACTTATAGGCTAAATTCCGATTTCCAAATATAAACAAGGATATTAGACATAGGCCTACCACACACATAATCTAATCTAATAATCATGTCAGGCCTGGTTACGCTATGAATTACAACAGTTATTTAGCCACAATTGTGTTTATTCCTGGGTAGCATGGTGGAGCAGTGGTTAACACTGTTACCTCACAGCAGGAAGGTCATAGGTTTAAAACCCAGTTACCCTGGCCTTTCTGTGTGGGTTTTCTACAGGTGATCTGGCTTCTTCCAGTCCAAAGACATGCCTAGGTTAATTGTTGACCCTGAAATTGTCTTTAGGTGTGAGTGTGACTGGTTGTTTGTCTGTGTGTGGCCCTGCGATGGACTGGCATATATTATATTATATGGGATATTTACGGGGACAGCTCCAGACGGGGACAGGCCATCAAAAAGACTGTCCCTGGAAAACAGGGACATCTGGTGCTACATTTAATTTATAGCACATAGCAAAGAACAAACTAGCCTTATAATCTATAGATTATCTACAGTTGAAAAGGAAAGACTCTCTTTAATAAAACCACACAGGAGGCTGCATTGGTGGGGCGTGTTGTTAAAAGGAGCTGGTGAGAAAAAGTTGCAGCTGGGCTGATGGACTGACTCCAATAAATATTTGATGTCAGGGCTGCATTTTCAAGTCGGTCTGAATGTGTCCTTAAGCTTTGTTTATACTCAAACAGGTCTTGGTGTGACACAATGATGTCATTTTTGGAATGCAGAACCTTGTGCCAAGGAAACTACATTGAGCATGAACCTAGCTTAAGTGTCTACCATGCCAGCAGCGCTGTGCAGCTGTCCTTAGCTTTAAGCTAAATGTTAACATGCTCACCATCTGAGATTAGGTAATTAGGAATGAACAAAGAACAGATGATGTTGGGGGGAATGTCATTAGTTTGCAGGTATGTGGTCCAAACCATAATGGACAAATTGTACCATAAGATGATGCTAGCTTAAGGGTTCACCATAAGGGGAAGATGAATGTCTCAAATTTCATGGCAAACTATCCAACAGTTGTTGAGACATTTCACTCAAAACTACATGCTAACCTCATGCTGACAGGAGTCAGTAGATCACCAAAGTCAGGTGGACTCTGGGGACAATGAATGTATGTACAAAACAGCAACCCGTCCAATAGGTGTTGAGATACTTTCAGTATGACCAAAGTAGTGGACCGACCAATGAAGAGTGCCGTCCCTAGAGCCATGGTAATATAAATACATTACTGAGTCTTAATAAAGTATAAAGTAGTACAGCACTAAATGGAAATTAGGAATTCAATGAAATGAGTGAACTTTAAACTTATTTGTGATTAATGTAAAATGTCACAATATACCACAGAACAGCCACTTCATGATGAGACAAAGAAAAGCACTTGAACTTGAAAATGATCAACAAGAACACACACCATAATGCCTCTTTAATCAAGCACCAATATTCTCTGAATAAAAAGAGCATGTGATGTTTTTCTGCACACAGCCAATCCCTGAGTACTTCTTGCCACTGACTTGAAGCAAGCTGGTCCAGTTAATGCCTGAGTTTATTAGCCTGATCCTGAGGCTTCTGTGCAGCCAGAGCTAAGAATGAAACGAAAAACAGCTTCTCACAATAAGAGGCTACTACATTAATGCTTAAATCCTTTCTAAAATGAATTTTAGTGCTCCAAAACAAGTTTGTTTACTCTGCTACTAGTTCAGAGCTGAGGATTGTATATATTCCAATATTAGTTCCAACTCGTGTCAGTAGCTTATCTATGTTTCTGTACAATAAATATTACTGGCTATTAATACGAATAATATGTAGTCAAAATGTTTTCAAATGTACAAAAACCAGCCAATCTAGATGAAGAAAGTTGCTTGATGCCCTGCGTGTATAGCTGGAGATGGTGTGACTTAGCAGGTAAAGCACAGGTGAAATTAAAAACATAAACTAAAAGCTGAAAACAGAGCCATAGTTTTTGTTGCACCTGTGCTGTTACCCCACAGTGGAATGCAGTAATAATGTAATTTGGTTGTCAGTCCACCACTTTGGTCTAGACTGAAATACAGTAATAATAGTATAGTAATAATAAAATTGTAACATTCTCAGTACTACCTCATGTCGTTCACGCCATATGTTTAGGACTGACATTTTTTAATAAAGATGTAATTTTGTTTATAGCTATGAATGAGGGAAATACTTTTTTGAAGAGTGTCATTTAATGTTACAGATATGGATGAAACCAAGTTATAATGATTTTCCTGAGAGTTGCATGTGCACAAAGTAATCCTTGTTTAACTTGGAAAAAAATCACAAAACATCCCGAATGAGTATATATGTAGCTCTAAATCTCAGTTCAGTATTGAAAAAATGAAATATTTTTTATAATTAACTCAGAATATTTTTGAGAGTGACTGAGCCACAGGAGGACTGCACCATTCGTGAGGGACAACTTTTGTTGGAAGGTTATTTTATAGTGAGGATATCCGGGAGTAAGAGATAATACTGTACTTCTGCCTGATGGAAATCAAACATTAGTACCAATGAAGTATTCACTTAAGTGCTTACATTAAATGATTTACTTTCCAAATAAATTAGCTGACCATTAAATCAGATGGGAGGAAATGTAACTAATTTGAAGCTATTTCCAGCACACAGAGACAGAGACATTACATCAGGCACAGTTGTGGTTGCTAATTTTCCTAACATGCTGTTTTAATAATAAAAAAAAGCTCTGTCCTCAACTGGTAAATAATTGAGGGGCTGTGTTTGAATGTTGGCAGGGAGAGCCCAGAGTGAGTGAGCACTGTGGAGCGTGACCCTGACCCAGCCCCGGGGCTGCACAGATAGCCTGTTTATTTTGGGGAGCCTCTGCCCGCTCCCACTGCGCTCACTTGAAGAAAAAAACAGCTGCCTCATTTCATGTCAGACAACAAGGGCCGCAGTGCACGGTAGATCCATCACAACCCAGTTTGACCAACTCTTTGTTACATACAGAACTGTACCACTTTTCTGAGAAGATATAAGTTATAATGGTGTGAATGCCTAGTACATGTACATAATGGGGAAGCAATTTAAAGGGTTGATTCAGTCAAAATATCTGTACCTTTGATTTCAGCCTTCACTTAAATTGAGGTGAATGTAATTTTGCATGCAGTGTTTATACATTATATATAATTGAAAAAGGGCATTTCAACACCAACATCTCTTTCCAAACAAAGTCCCTGATGTTCTGGAAAATCCAGACCCAACGCTAAGGAATTTTAATAGGGTCTATTTTTTCAGTATAAAGTAATTTAAGTAATTCAAGTACCATTTCCACATGACTAGATAACACTATGGGTAACTAAGAACATGTGTTTTTTTATTTCTTGGTTAACCGATCCCTTACAAGCTGGATTTCCTGCAGATTTAATTGGTGTTCACATCATTAAAGCAAGATGTTCTGCTGAAAAACAAGATAATAACATGATAATGACACAGTGAATTTCCCTTCATTGCGCAAAGATTTGGTTGCTTTAAAGTCATGATTAGGGGATCTGACTGAGAGTGAGTGGGTTGGGAGCGCAAGAAGGAAACAACAAACATGTCTCCATGTGAGGTAAATTGTGTTTACTTTCAGTTATAAACTATTTTCATGTTAATCTGTAGCGACGTGAATGTAGTGTTACAGTATGTACTGAAGTCTAAAAGTCAGCTAATTGTCGTTGAGTAATGTCAGTTATACACCTAACCATTTAGTGTGAGTGTTTTATTTTGCTTATGAATTCAGCTTTTTATTTGTAAGAGGATGATTGTGTTGTTTCTTCTTTCAAAAGTTAGCTGCCATAGGACGACCACTAACATGGGTTTTCATTTTAAACTACACGGCATCAGAAAGCTGACTACCTACCTCAGTCTCACCTGGCACACCTGTGGCGGCATATGCAGTACAGTCTGTACAGGCGTGAGATCAGCATTCTAAGGATGTTGTCCGTGAGAGGGTTTGAGAGACAAAGATACATGTGGCAAGCCGTGGCTTGTTTGGTGGCACAGGTTAATAGTATGGGGTGTGTCTTCAGCTATGATTTTGAGTATTCATGATGACAACACTTTAAGATTTTCTAGAGCTCATTGTTAATCATTCAAAAGAATCTCTTGCTGATGTACTGAGAAAAACAACAGAATTAGGCCCCATCCACACTACTGCGTTTTTGAATTAAAACGGAGACCTTTTGCTACGCTTGCACCTCCCGTCCAGACTAAAATGATGAAAACGAAGACCTAAAACAGAGAAGTTTAGAAATGCTGCAGACCACGTTTTGCTTTTCAAAACTCCAGAGGGCATTTTAGTGAAGACGGACCAAAACGGAGGACTTTAGAAACAATGACGCAGCCGCTCACGCTCAGCTCTCTGATTGGCTCTTGCAAACCAGAAACCCGATGCTACTGGTCGGGTTTTTGACATTGTATTTTTATTAAAATGATATGTACGGTGCAAATAACACTTATTCCCCTACACTTGTACTGTGCATGTCACTGTTTACTTCGCAGCGACTCCCAGTCTGTTTTTCCGCCGCCATGCTTCCGTGTTACATTCTTTAACAGTCCCAGCTCCTTATTGGTGCATGCATAAAAAAAAATTGGTCTGACGCTTCATCTGTATTTATTTATTCTTTTGCCAAAACTTCTGTAAATATGGAACAGACCATCTGCTTCATGTTTACACTGGCACTCGCATACCCAATGTACCTGAATGGGCCCTAGCTGTGCGTTTTCAGTCATTTTAATGTAGACAGAGATCAACTCCAAAACGCAGCTAAAACGCTGGTGTGGACGGAGATCGTATTCATTTTAATTCTCCGTTTGTAAACCATTTGTAAACGCAGTAGGCCTTACACCAGTGGATTCCTTGATGAACAGTAATTTTGTGGGAATAAACATAAAAAATAAGCTGATGGGAATCCTCTACTTCCCAAGTGTTACAGTTCCCAGTTGCTGGCTCTTGGGAAAGATTCTTTGCATTGAGGACTCAGGAGGGAGCTCTGCGCTTGTGTTTACACAGTCAACTCGTGTTCGTCCTGTGATCACAAAATGATGGTGTCAGATAATAGAAGCTGGTTGAGATTTAAAGTTAAGAACAACAGCTTACTCACTTTTTCCCCTCTGGGTCTGTGGAGCAAAAAGTTTGGGATTTGATTTGGGAAGGCAGCCAGAGCATTGTGGGAACAAGAGGTGTAAGGTGAGCTCAGTGACCTACTGGTTCCCAGCCTTGCCTTTGGCTTTCTCACTTTCTTTGCTCGCAGTGCACCTCCAGACAAAAGCATCATTATTGCTCTTGGATTCGTCATTGGTGAATTCTTGGTAGTGAAACAGCACAGAATAAATTAGACAGTTTATGGCCTGTGATGGAGAGAGTTGAAAGGATCCATGACAAGTAAGCCAGCAGCGGATGTTTCCACTCATTTTGTCTCTCTCATTAGCCCTGATGAGCTTGTGGCTGCATTTCTGTGAGATCTGAGAATGAAACAAATGGTCCCAGAGAGAAAGTCTTTGTTTTAAAAGGTGTATTCTGTGATTTTACTGGATCTCCCTGCAGGTGAAAGGTCAAGGCTGTGAGTGTAAAAGATGTTCTGAGGCTTGTCAGCATGTTAATCGGTCTGTTGGCCAGAGGCCCAGGCAGAGAAGAGCAGGACTCTAACAGTATTGTGTTACACAAAACAGGCTCTTCTCACACCATCGAGCATGTGCTCGTGTCTTAGTTGTGTGAACACCAACAGAGACTCAGAGTTTAGATACACTCCTGGAGTTTCTCAGGATATAGAAAATACATCACAAGGTACAGAAGAGAGCTCACAGGACCCACGTTGACATTCTTGACATGCCAGTTTTTCGTATTTGTCCATTAACCGTATACACTTATACTACTGTATGTAAGTCAAATCTGTAACTCAAAATGAGAACTGGGCATGGAAAGTGTAGGATACATTATTTTGGAGCTTGACGCATATTGGTGACTAAAACTGGGATGATGTTTCTCTCTGTGAACCTATGCAGAGAAGGGTCAACAACACATTGTGCCATTCTGCACGTCAAGCAAGCTGATGGTTGATTGAACTCCTGTCACAAGGCGGGGTCGAAACAGAGACAAAAAAACGTAAATGTACGACATACAAGAGAAAGAGAAACTGCTATGCCAACATATCCAAGCGGGCCATTGCATAATTCCCATGCAGATCTTGCCTTCTGCCGCATCAATTATTTTTTACTAACACTAAATAACTACCACACCTTCAAGGGAATGTCAAGAGCTAGAGTAGAAGAAGCAGAAGTCTCATCACTATGCAGTAACAACCACATGGAAGTCACCATGTTGCTCCGCCATGTTTCTACAGTAACTCAAACATACAAACGGTTTATGGAGTGTGTTCCATCACTACATTGAATAAAGGAGAAGGACGAAGGAAGAAGAAGTCGTTTGGTAGAAGTAAGAAGAGAAATGAAATTTGAACAAATGGATTCCCACACATATTATTTAGCACAAGAGCTGACAGAGCGTGTTGGCCATCGTAGTTTATTGTACACGCTTGCAAAGGGAGGGGAGAGCGGTGAGTGAGCAGTTGGTTGCAATCAGGTTGCAACCCTCGCCACTAGATGCCACTAAAACCTACAAACTGAACCTTTAAATTTTATTTATTTAACTGTCAAAGCTTTCTAATTAGTTTGGTTAATAAATACTAACTAAAGTGTGTAAGTGCTCCATGAGAAACCAGTAGCCTTTAACATGTAATTGTAGTATATGTCAACTGCATTATCAAACTATGAATTTCCCCAAAATACTCCCACAGAGCAGTTTGACTAAACCAACTGCTACTCCCTGAACAGCTTTCAAGATTTGTTGTGCTCCCCCATCACAAAAAGAGCACAGGAGGTTTTAAGGCTTGTCAAGAAACAAGCTCACAGGTTGTATCACCGCCAGTTTGCTGTAAATACCTGTAAAATGTCAGTCGCTCTCAGCCAGCCAGACAACAAAGCACTGACGGATAAGCAAAAGTGGTGACATAAGCAGAGCATTGATTGTGAGCTCTTACATCATCATCCACCATGCGCTCTGTGCAGCAAAGCTCGTTTTTCTTGAGAAACTGTGCTGATTGCCAGTGTCCTCCATGTCAGACTTTCCCCCCTTCTGTGTTCAGCAGCACTTGAATCACATTGCTGGGAGAGGATTTGAGAAAAACACTGAATAATGACACAAACATTTCTCTCACTTCAATTAGTTGATGGATAAAACTGTGAGACAAATTTTCATCTACAGGTGCACCCTGAATCCTCCCTGCCTGTCTCTGGCATAATTACAGGTGGCACTGAGATTCCCCTCTGGCAGTGTGTAATGGAAAAGTACTCCAGTGCCAGAAGAGCCATAGCAAGTTCTATTACTGTGTCTGGCCTTGGACACAGCAAGAGCAAGACAATGAAAGATAAGGCTGTCTCCACTTGCTCGGTTCCCCACTGTGTTTGTCCTTTGACAGTCAGACACCTTTATCTAGCCCAGAAGTCTGGGTCTGACACAAGCTCTTTCTGACTGCCTTTAAGCTCCAGTTCAGAGCCATTAGTGTAATAGGACAGATGGTAGATTACACATCTATACTTCAAGGACCTCAAATCAAGATTACAAATCTACTGTACACCTCAGAACCATAATATCCTTTAAATGGTTTCCTCAGCTCTTCCATACACAGTTTGCACCATGTATTTATGTGGTGGGCAGAAGTTTAATCTTGCAGTCCATGAGAATTTAGTAAAATCGCCATAATTCAGTTGTGTTTATCCAATTCGAATTTTTAGTTTTGGAGTGAGGAAAATCTGTTTGATTTATTTAAGGAACATCAAAGCTTTCTACTCTTGTGAAATGTTTGGAGTTTAAAAAAAGCTTTATATTTATAAAAAAAAGGTCTGGTGTTCTTCAAAAGCAGGCTGTAATGTAGAGAAGGTTGGTTGGTTTGCAGTAGAGCCAATGGCAAGAGATGATATCATCAGCATAAAAATGGACTTTACAATATTCAGCTGGAAACTAAATATTTAGTAGGCTATAGAGTAGATAACAGGGGGCCTAATATTATAATAATAGATTCTTGTCGAACATCTTTATCAGCCTTTATTAACCTCTACCAGACCCATATGATTTTGACCAGCTGTAAGCAAAACAATGGAAAGCAGCCTATTTAACAAAATGCTGTGATCGACAGTATAAAAAGCCTTTGACAAATCCAGTGAGTGAACAGGAAAACTAAGATATAGGCCGACTCAACTTCTTTTAAGTTTTGCTTTTATTTCATTTTTTTAAGACTAATACAATACAACGATTTTTTCAGTAGTAAATACATTTTCAGTGTTATGAAGTCTGCATGAATAAATAATGTGTTTTCTTCCAGGAAAGTGAACATAATATAAAATTTACAATGACTGGGACATTCTGATTATTTCATATCAAGGTAAAAAAAGAAATCGGGCTTTAGGATGAACAAAATTTTTAGAAACGTAAAATTTCATGTATTCATACTTGGAAAATTTTGTGTGTACAGTCAATACTGGCTTGCTTCAACTGAGAGTGGAAAAAGATTCAACAGCAAATATACAACAACACGCCAAATGGCCAACCATGCGGGTAATCCGGGTGCTGATCAGTGCTATTTCTCTTCCCTACAATGCCAGAGGCTATGTTTACTCGCTCATTTCAAGGTTAGAGAATGTCACGAACATTAGTGTGAACCATTTTGGCTGGCTTACGTCTGAGCTTCACGTGAGTTGGACAACACATGACAGATGTTTGAAAGAATGCATGAAAATGTGTCTTTGTTACAACATATCCACTGTGGATGATCAAATCGTGCAACAGGTGGCAGTTGTAGTGACAGAAGTTTTTCGACTTGTGCCAAGAGACCAGCAGGCATTGAGGTCAGAATGGGCAAGAGAGGTAAAACAGAATTTAAACCATAGCGTTTTAAATGCTCTCTTACCTCAGTGGGGGGCTTTTTAGGAGAGAATTTCCTTTCTGTCATTCACAATGAAAGAAATGTACTCAGTGATGAGTCATAAAAGTGGGTAATGAATTGAGAACAAGGGCAGCTCATAGAGACACATACAGTTATAGATTACATGGAAGCTATGATATGCACCCAAAAGAAGGACTGGGTGGGAAATCAAACATGTGCAAATAAAGAAACATCAATCTTGCCAAGGTGAAGCCTTCAACTACATACTGACAGGAAGCCAATTCCAGCTGTATCGCAGAAGCATGTCAAAAAACCTTGTATAACACAAACTGCACTGATAAATGTGAGGAGATTTACTGTGTATAGGACAGGAGAATGGGCTTTTGTGTGTGAGGTGCCAGCAGAGAAAAATTATACTTAAACGTGTGGAGCATACAAGTAAGGCTGATTCCCCATTTGGTGCAGCTACTAACAATGTAAGTAACCGTGATAAAAATAGAGATGTTAGAAAGAACACCTTCACTGACATAAGATCATATGACATAAATCTGACCCAGCAACTGGACAGACATGGAGCACTGAAGCAGATCAGCAGTCACAATCAGCCTACACCTGATATAGGTCAACAGAGTCATGAAGGAGGAGGGAAATCCAAGGCACCTTGAAGGAACATATGAAGTAAAAGTTCATTGTGGGAAGTGAACATTTAAAAAGTGCGTATTTGATCACAGCTAACATTTTTGGGTCTTTGGAAGGCTCCTGCTGAAGCACGTAGGTGTCAGTCGTTAACAGACATAGTCCGACATTTTGAGTTAGATGAAAAGATCCATACCACTGTATGCTAAATACGAAGCAACAGACGGTAGAGCTTAGTTTTGCATAAAAACTCAGAATCAGGAACAAACAGCTAGCCTAGCTCCGTCTAAAGGTAACAAAATCTGCCTACCAGCACCTCCAAAGCTCATTAATTTGAACGGATTAAACAAAGGTCAAGGTCACTGACCTTATAATTATAATCTGGTTGCTGCTGTTTACATTCACCCCAGATGCAAATTCAAAAAATGCACTGCAGAATGTTTGAGTGTATACGTGTATGTACATATGTACATAAATAACTGTATATATTGTTTGTTATCATATTTTAATATACACATGTGTGTAGCATGAAAGAACTACAAAAACTCAAAAAGTTGTTGCAGTAACTATGACAAAATTTCACTCAAATGTTCAATGGGATAGGCGTGTCAAACTTCAGGAGCCACATCCTTCAACGGATGTATTTGAAGACCGAATGCATCACAGCGTCTTTCTTTCCCCTTAATTTGGAGGAACCAATGTCTGGATCCTTCACAGGGACTGTAGCGATTTTTTTAACTTATACTTAAAGTTACATACATAAATAATCCAAGGTGAACTAATTTACCGTTTGACAGTTAAATGTCACTTTCAAAGTCTAGTACAAATGTTGAGATTGATTATACAGTTAGCCTGAACTAGTTAATTTTGCTACTTTAGCTGCTTTTGTTTGGGGTTGTGAAGCAAAACTAACTTTAACATTTGGTTTTGTTTTAGGGAGCAACAAGCAAACTGCTCACTTCATCAAACTGAGGGGGGAGCGTGACAACCTCTTGAAATATTTGGCCAATGTACGCAGCTCTGAGCTAAAGCAACAATAGCTCATTTGTAATATCTCCATTTGACCATCTTGTGCTTAATGTTACAGTTAAATTAGCCCTGAGCCTATACAAAGCCCATAATAATAAGAAAACAAGTAGATGTCTTTTTGTATGGGTATTGTAGTACCTTCACAGGGATGTAAGCTGTGATTGTCACCTTTCTTCATTCCTTTTTATAACCCAAAATAGGGCATCTAATTAAATGATTTCTGGGGGATTTTGTGTCGGTCATGCTGTGTCACCTTTTCCAATATTCCGAAGTGTTATCAGTGTGTTAACAAGACTGATCAGTGTTTCCCTTTTCCCCTGTTTCTGTGATTAGGACATTTTTGGAGAAAACAGGAATGCTGGGATGGGTGACTTCACTACAAGCCAAAAAAGAAAATGGGACAATTTTAAGTATGTACATGTGATTTTGAAATGGTAATTATATTTGTTTCAATCATGCAGGTTAATGAACACAGTTTCCTTTTGTAGTTGTTCTGTCATGATGGATTTGCTCTACCTTAGGACTGTAAGTGTCCAGGGCCGGTAGAAGGTGTGAATGGGAAACCCACTGCTGAAACTTGGTCATGGGACAGAGGCATTCCACCACCCCTCCTGTCGTAATTGCCTCCATCCCCGAGGACATACCAGGGCCGAGTACAGCAGTGGGTGACCAGGAGGAGGAGGAGGAGGAGGAGGAAAGCCAGCCAGAGACAAGAAAAAGAGTGAGAGAGGATGAGCTTCTTCAGCTGTTTAAAAACATGAGGTTGCAGAGAGATCCAGAGGAGAAGAGAGCATGACTTGTTTATATTTCTCCAGCTGCTTTCAGAAAGGCTCAGCGATTGGCAGCCTGATCTTGTGGCGATTGGCTACAATCTCCTCAGTGACTGGGTGGACGATGCGGTGGACAGTGGAACAAGGCATTGCTGTGATGCCCCACTTGCCAGCCAGAAGAGAAATACCTGGATCTCAGCTGTGGCACCCCATCTGTGTCTCAGTTACTGGTTGAGAAAGTCCAGCTGACAGAGCGTCTGTGCTCAGGCCGTGTGTCCTGATGGTTACAAACCTGTTAAGCACAGAAACACTCAGGTTTATCCTGCAGTAACAGTGACATCTATTGTCAAAGATAAATAACATTAGTTGTATAAACTACATCTTTAATCAGCTAATGTTAACATTATTGTCGGATAAAGTCCTATATTATAAAGGCCTATAGTACTGCATCCTTCAAAGAATGCGGCCCCTGAATTGAGACATGGCTAATGATGAAGTGATGACATTTTTTACCCAAAAGGTCAAAGGTCAACACTTTGGCCATTATTCAACACCATAACTGAGGAACAGAAGGAGAGATAGTGACCATATTTGACAGTTGTTTGGACACTGAATAGGTGACCCTTTTGATTCAAAAGTCAAAGATCATTGTGATCCCAAAATAGCATTTTAGCCATAATATTCCATTCTGCCTGTCACTATAGTTTTTCGCTACATATTTTATGAGTCAGGACAGACATCGATGTAAACTGCAACTTGAGTAAAGACATGAGAT
This sequence comes from Lepomis gibbosus, assembly GCA_029875015.1. Taxonomy (NCBI): domain Eukaryota; kingdom Metazoa; phylum Chordata; class Actinopteri; order Centrarchiformes; family Centrarchidae; genus Lepomis; species Lepomis gibbosus. The sequence continues at coordinate 8,386 of JAPMOB010218358.1, read as the reverse complement.
GTATACTTTTTTTCATCTAATTCAATAAGAAAGCGATTAAACGTATTTCAAAAAATGTCATACTACTCCTTTAAGCTTTCATTGTCTAGCTTAACTCAAAGACTTGGACTTCCCTCCTCTTTGCATACGACTGAGACCCTTGACTAAGAAGAACACCTTTCAATGCTGAGTGTGTGTCGT
>JAPMOB010218357.1:0-10803 GCA_029875015.1 Lepomis gibbosus | reverse complement strand
GAATCGGTTTCTTATTCCGCAACAGGGCCTCCTTCACTCGTGCTGCCAAACTTGCCTTGGTAAGAATGACTGTTCTACCCATGCTAGATTTCAGTGATGTCTAACTCACTGGTACCAACTTATATAAGTGCTTGCTAGGCAAAGCCCCCGTATACCTAAGCTCATTGGTCTCTATATCATTACCCACCTGTAGCCTGCGCTCAAGCAGGTACATTTCTCTGGTTACCCCAAAAGTCCGTACCAACTTTGGCTGCCATTCCTTCCAGTTCTCCGCTGCCAATGACTGGAACAAGTTACAAAAAGCCCTCAAGCTAGAGAACCTTATCCCCCTCACTGTCTTTAAAGTACATCTGTCTGAATTCTTGTCCGATCTATATACATGCTAGGTCTCCTACCCCTTTGTTTTTGCGCACAATATTAAATTTTTTTTTGTTTTTGCACACTACCTGTAATTAGTACTCAATTTGCACAAAATGTTTGTAGATCTCTGTATCCTATACATTTTATTTATTTTTATTCATATATAGACTATCTATTTGTATTTGTATATCGTGATTTTATTGCTTATTGCTTTTATTGCTACCTGCTTAAATAAAGGTTAAATAAAATAAAAAAAGTGGTGTATAGTCCACATGCAGGGTAGCCTTGAGGTAACCACGAATAAAACCTGAGCGGAGCAGTTTAGACATACAGTGTAAATTGCCATGGCAACAGACCTCGTGTAAAACCTATCCACCTTTCGTAGTATGGGTTAACCGGGAAGTTACAACCAACGCCACAAAGTTATTCCTGAAGTTACCTGGATAAGCCTGTTACTCCGCTTCATAGTACAGGCCACTGGTGTGGTGTTGCAGTGTTGCTCAATCTGAAACAGGTTCACTTCAACATCAGTACCTCAATAACTTAAAATAACTAGTTGATTTAGACTTTATAACTTGAGATCAAGTGGTGGCATTTGCATGTACCGTATAGTGTGTTTGTGAGTGTTCTATCTAGTATCTAGTATCTAGTGACAGTCTGTATGTTTGTTATTTAGTCCCTCAGGGTTTAGCTCTGCTCTAACAGCAAGTGTTTCTTTGTGCTGACCAGGAGATGGATATGCTTTCATTCTGAAAAACAATGAAGTTAACCTGCTATCTGCTAGCTGACTGCTTACAATACAGGATAGTACAGTTATAAATGTGTCTTGCTTATTAATCATTTCTGTATGTGTGTGTTGGCAGGTAGTGCTTTGGTTTGAGTTCACCGGTGCAGGACATTTCCAGACCAAGGCAGACCTCTGTACAGGCCCTTTCTACATCTCTCAGTGTAGAGTTATTCATATAACACGAACTTTTAAATCAAAACCATGTTAAAATAAATAACAACTTTATTGTTATACAATATCCTTTTCGGACTGATCTGGCAGTAAGGAAAGGTACACACAGGCTTAGAGCTATTGCCATAGTTGATTAGGATTACACAGAAACATCATAACAAAAGTTCTACATTGGTGCTTTTTCTTTACGTATCAGTAAAAGGGATTTCTGGAGTCATTTCTCACTGTACCAGCATTATATAAGCAATCATGATAAGGACATGATGCAATAATATAATTAATGCATTTGTGAAAAATAAAATGTTCATAGTAATTTAAGAACTTCTAGATTATGAATAAAAGCTTCTTCAAGCTTGAGGAAAAATAACATACATTGAAGTTCTCAACAAACAGATATTATACTCTTTCCACCTTTTTGAAATAAAGTTGGCCTATATATAAAGCAGCAGATATATCCAGCAGCATTTTAATAAATAATGGTTATAAACTAATCACTGTAACTGTTGCTATACAGTATGTTATACAAGTGAACAATAATACACTGGTTAACAATAATGTAAATACCCTGAATGAATTTTAATATTGTCAATGACCTGGACACGAGTATCAAAGAATAAGGTCATTTTAACTGTTGCAGTAAATCATTTCAATGATGAGGGGTGATGAAGCACAGAATCAAGACCTCATATACATACTAGTTAGATCTTAGTTCAAACATGGATGATTCAGAGTCATTAGTCAGAACTTTCCCTTTCCGTTGGTTGACTAATGTAATGTTATTTCATGACACAGATTGAGCTCCCATTTGTACAGTAACAGCCATAACAGACATGGTGGGCCTGGGCCTGGCATTCGTGCTAATGTTTAGTAAACTTGTCCTGATAGTCTTTATTGTATGCCTATTTGCTATGGGATGACATTTGTTTTAAAAAAGGAAAACAGTCCAGGAGGTTGTTGCTACCGTGTATGGTTAACTTCAACCTACATTGTCAGATACAGTGCCAGCAAAGTGCAGCAGTTAACAACAGAATATCCTAAACTAGAGGTATCAATCCACAAAATTCCAGTACTGGAATCAGTTTAGTATTAATTATTTGAAATAGACCGTGTTAAGTCTAACTATTTTACATGTGTAAGCATCTAAACCTTCCCAAAGGGTTTTTGTTTTATTGGGATAGTCAAACATGCAGAGGTTTCATTGCAAAGATTACAAACAGTTCAGCTAAACTACAGTGGTATCAGTCCATACTGGTTGTACTGGTTCAGCTCCTCAGGCAGGGTGGGACAGCCTCGGGGGGGGTGGGGGAGGCAGGCGGGGTCAACCGAGAGAGTGACAGTTGACTCTGGGACGGTCCAATAGAACACTTTCTGCCAACCGAGCTGCAACAGTGACAATGTAAAACCACAGTCAGGTGGTTCATAGATACAGAGCATATTATTAGGGGTCCAAGCCCGAGAAGGGCAAGGAAACACGCAAATGCAAGGCATAGTGGTTCCTAGGCCCAGCACAGGGTGGGAACCCTATTCATTCAGATTTTTATTATTATTCTTCCACCGCTTTTTGTTTGCAAAAAACGTAAAAAATGTAATTTCTTTGCTTTGGCATGGTCGATCAACACCAAACTTGTAGACCTTATCTGGCACGCCCTCCCAGGGGGCCGTGTGAAATTTGGTGTCAATCGATTTTTAGGTAGCGCTATTAATCATATATGAAATAACACTCCCATAGACATACATTCATTTTCTATCTCCTTAACAGCAAGTCCCTTTAATTTCAAACTCTGGTCATGTATTCACACTGAAGCCACGCTTGGACCTAGCTTATAACTGCTTGCAGTTCTAGTTATTATTTTTATAATTATTATTATTATTATCTTTTGTTTCATTGATGACTTCACATCCACTTGGTTTCTCCTCTCTCATAAGTAGTCAGACCAAGTCTTAACAGGGCTGAGTAGAATCTCTAGTATAGTTCTCCGCTGTCTGTCTTGGCAGGGCAGAGTAGAGGTGAATGTTTTTCTCCGCTGTTTTGACTGTCTTAACAATGTAAGATTACAAGTACAGTTTTCTCCACAGGTGACCAACTTGAGGTCTAAGCTGGACCAAGTAGAATTGAAAGGAAGTTTTCCTCTGCTTTTACCAAGATTGTAGCGCAAACAATCTAGAGTCACAGTGACGATTGCGAAGATAAATATCAAGAATCAGGTTTAACTGGTGTGAGAGATGGGAAATCATAAAAGCAAAACAATGGAAGGTGAAACGCCTGATTACCTGTGTTTATTTTCCATTTAATTATTTTTATTAATATTACCTGTTTTAATTTTTCATTTAATTGTTTTATTAATATGTAACACTTCACTGTAACTTTTACTGTCTTGTTTTTTATATTTCCTTATGTTGCTTTTATGTTAAATCAATGTTTAACATAACATGTTAACATGTTAAATCAAATCTGAAGGATTAAATGTAATTAGATATTTCTTTTTTTGTCATAGCGGCATAAAATATTGTCAGCATCAGTCCTCGAAAGCTATGTGAGGAGAGTTTACTCCTTACCCTTCTTCCATCCCCATGTCCTCCTGCTGCTCTCCATCCACAGATCCCTCTGTGTGATCAGCACTGTTGTCCTCCTCCTCCACACTATTGCTCATTAGGCATCCTGTAGGCCACTGCAGTTCCCTGCTTTCCAGCTCACTGTGCTCCGTGGGCTCCACAACAATAGAGGGGAGACGCTCCCTCCTGTAGAGAAAGTCTTCAGGATAGGAGCTGAAATCTGAATCTTCAGTTACGTTAGCTTCAGGGAAGATCTGGAACAGGGAGGAGATTTGTAATTAATTATATTGGTCTTCAAAAATAAACTTGATATTCATTATTTAAGTTATATTTAGAAAATACTTATCTTAACATCCTTGCTAAAGCAAACTGTACACAAACCTTGCTATTTAAACAAGGCAAAATAGGGCAGGTTACTGTTCTAGCGGGAAGTAAATTCCACAGTCAGTTGTACCTGGTAAGCTTTGCTCCCTCTTCTCTGAGCTTGACTCTCCTCCAATTGAGATTCCACTTGACTGAGAATGGTGCTCATGCTGCAAACACAACCCATTTTTGGTTAATCTGGTTATATTTTGTCTGTGACATGTTAAATGTCCAACCTCATTAATACTCTAACTGGCTCACTGAATTTCAGCAACACAGAATCCAAACAGGTCTTCTATGCCTCATGTATACACTGATTTTAACTGAAGGTTTCAACATTGAATTGAGTGAATCAAATGGCACTCTTCACACAGTTTTAAAAAGATTTGTAACTGCACAGTTATGATGAAAGGCTAATGTGACCTAAGACCAAAGTCTCAGGGATTTCCAACTCAGCTCAACACCACAAGGACCTGTGGACCTTATGTTTCACTGAGACATGTTCCAAAATCTCTACACTTGTTGTGTTGACAACAATATGAGGAGGGAGGGGGTAGGGAAAGAGTCTCTTCTGCTTTGTTAATCTGCAGGTAATCACTTAATAGCATGGCAGGTTTGCATCACAAGTGACTCCTTAACTCCAAGGATAGGGGAGGGATGAGAGATAGTGGAAGAGAAAAAGAAGGCCAGAGATAGGATAATAATTATCCATCCATCGTCAACCGCTTATCCTGCGTACAGGGTCGCGGGGGGGGCTGGAGCCTATCCCAGATGGCATAGGGCGAAAGGCGGGGTACACCCTTTCGCAGGGAGGATAATAATTATGAAGAAGAAATTAAGAGAAGAAGTCTAGAGCTAAATAGCTCTTAATGAATGTGCTGTATGTGTTTAGACTCTATATTAACACTATAATGTTAGCAATGAACATTGGCTATATGGAAGGGACACATTGTTTATGTTGCTTGTCGCCAACCACCATTTTTTAAAATATCATTTAAATAGGTTTAAATAGAGTCGATGAGTATTTTAACACCATTGCAGTGCAGTTATATTACAATACTAATTGGACCTAGTGTACAGGTCACTGTTGAAATTGGGTCAATAATTGACAAGTTTGTCCCAGGCTTTTGGTTTGATGTCCAATTTCCACTTCAAGATTTGAAGTAAATTTAGTTTCCTAAACATATTGATCAATTATCAGTTCAGTGTTTTGTATCATATTCTCAGAGTACAATGATAAACATGTAGATTTAACAAGAAAACAATATTGTTTGTATAGCACACTTAATTTCTCATAGCCATGGTCCTTCTGGAACAGGTTGTTACATTGTGTAAAATGTCCCTTAAAAGACTTTTTAGTTTTTAGTCATGTAGCTTACCTGTGCGAGGCAGGAATACAGCTCATCTTTACTTTAAAGGACCTGAAGACCCTGAGGATCAAAACAAGAAGTTATTCCAAATGTTTTCTTTTACAAAAACTGGTAAGAAGCTGGATTCCGTCCTTTTTATATTCGGCCACACTTTGCTGTCTGTCACTTTCCTCTCCTTCTTCCTACCATTCACAGGTACAGCTTCCTATCTTCCATCACCCAAATGCCCTCCTCCTCTGTTTTTCTCCTCCCCTCTCTTAATTTTCCCACAGTGTCCCGTTCAGTGACGCACACAATACTGCACATTCAGACTGACGTGCAAACCTGCTTACCAAGCTGACAGGATTAGTGTCACCTTCAATTTCAAACAAAGCCTCGATGTAACATGTGAGACTGTAGCAACACGGGGCCTCATATATACAGATTAGCAGGTGAGCTGTCCTGGGTGCACACGTTCATCACAACCTGGTGATTATTTTACATCAAAAATGCCACAGACTTTCCATAGAGTTCCTAATGCATGTTATGTTTCCAGGAGTGTGTGTTGTATGTAAGACAGAATCTTCAGAACTAACTGTGAATTCAGTCAAGATGAAAATTATTTTTATAAACCTATACTGCAGTCTGTCTGATTACAGAAGTCATTTTCTAGTCTAACCAGTGGGAGGTGCTAGAACATTTCGGGTAGTGCTGTTGTCTGTAACTGGCAGCAACATGAGTGTAGATGTGAGCCAGTCAAGTGAAATAATTATTTTGTATATTTATTTTGTGTTTGGTGTGTGTTTTTATAGTGTGATTTAGTTTTGCAGTGCCCATATTTATTTACTATTGTGCAGCTCCTGTTTTGTGGTGTTTATTCTTTTTTTGTATGGTTTGTTTTGTTGTATTACTTTAGACTCTTGCATGGTTTTATTTTAGGATGCTGTTGTTTTTCAGTAGTGACTATAACTCGACCTTGCCTTACCCTTGTGCCCCAAATAAGTGCTAATGTGAGCCACTTGTGGCTGGCCGGAACAAAGGAGCAAGCTTCCAATACCAAATGTTTTCTACAGGCTACATGCTATGTTTCCTTAAAAACATCACATTTAATTTGCTCACATTCTGGGTTCAGTGAGGAAGTATAGACATGCTATTATGACATATTGAATAAAGAATATTCTGTCTTTCATAATCTAGGTAAATCAGTGACTATAACCATACAGTAAAATAAAATAAAAAATGTTATGGTGGGCTGCGATGGACTGACGACCTGTCCATGCCAGCTGGGATAGGCTCCAGCCCCCCCGCGACCCTGTACGCAGGACAAGCGGTTGACGATGGATGGATGTTATGGTGGGTTTGAGTTAAAGTCCTCCTGGTGACCAAGCATCATCCTCACTGAAGTATCCTTGAACAAAGAAGTAAGAACAATGAGGGCCAAGATTTCAAATAATAGGTAGCACAAACAAGTTACTGAGAACCTAGTCCACTGCACTATGGCTGTTTACATTGAAATGACAGTGTTCCCTTCCAACCACTGTTGTTTAGGGAATTGTTACTGTCTTGTCACTTATGCGGGTGGGTTTACTGGTTAACTCATGACTAAACACAGGCTCTCCCGACATCAATAGCAGTTTGAAGCAGGCTTAGTTATTTGGAGAAGTTTTAGAAAAATAATAAAATAATCATTCACTTAATCTCAGATATTTGCCCCATAGCGTTACTGCTAGATCTGTTGTTCTTCTGATGATCACAGAACTGGAAATATTAATGAATCTTATCTAAACAATACATTAAAAGTATAGGCCACAGATGTAAAATGTGATTTATATGTCTTAGGGCCCTGCAACAATAGTTTTGTTTAATTTTTTCCTGTAGAAAAATGTAGTAAAAGACTTTGTAAATAACATTAATATTAAAATAGTAATAGTAGTTATTATAACCATACTTGATAAGTGACCTGTTGCTACCTTGACATTTGTGTTTGCTATTGAATGTGAACTATGGAAGCATGATAGATACCTAGCTAGCCACCCACTTGCAGAGATGCATGTGCTTCATACGTATGCTTCAGGGGAAACAAAGTATGGATTGACTAATTTGTAGAGCAAATTGCCCCCAATAGTTTTCCGACTCAAGAAACTCTGTGGTACATCGTGTGGCTTGTAGCCAAAATAGCTTTCAGGTCATTTAATGTAAATAAGTTCTTTGATATCATTATTGCCAAACAGCAAGACAGCTCGACAGGCACAATACCATCAAAAACATTGTGTGCAACATCAGGAGGAAAACCAGACACAAAATGAAAGTGAGACAGATTTTTGGTTAAAACACTTGTTTAATTCCAAAGCAAAGTGAATTACTCACAAGCACTGCTTTTACATCGGTATGCTACTCTTTGGTTCTAAGGATGAAAGCACCAGATGCAACACAGTCAGTCCTAATATCATAACTTTTTGCTGTGGAGAACCGGCAGAGGAACTCACCTGGAAAAAACTTTCAGAGAAGCCTGCAATACTGTGGGCCCCCAAGTTATCAGCAACAACACTCTGAACTGTACCTTTACGATAGGTACCTAATAAAGGGATGTACACTCCATGGTCTACTAGAGTTTTTAAAATCCTGCAATAGTGGCTCCAAAATTTTGTCATAACCATATATTATATCATATATTATATATACACTTTTGCAAAGTATTGCAATCAGCAAAAGAATCCTGTAATGATGGAGGTGGTAATGTTGTTGTTTTAACAATATCTGGTATAAAATCACTTAAGGTGTGAGGTGTGGGTTTGTGGCTCTTAAGAGACTTAAAGGTTCTATAAATGCTAGTTTGAAAACCATAGCCAACAAACATGCAACAGATGTTTTTATTTCTCCTCAGATGGGTGTTAATATGAACAAGACTCAAAGGATGTACATACTGTATGTTCAGAGGAGGAACATAATAAATCGTCAATTGTGTTATGTATTTGAACTGTTCCTTTGTAAATAGTGAAGGCACTGAACGTTTCTAGAGACATCACTGGAAGTATACTTTGCAAGATCAAAGTTAAAGGAAAAGTAGTTATACTACCTGGACGGGGCAGAAAAAGGAATGTATCATTGGCTGCAACCACATTTCTGTGAATGTAGATTGTGAAAAACCATCGAGTGACTGCAAAAGATCTGCAGTAAGACTTGGTGGCAACAGGCACTGAAGTTTCAGTGAGTACAGTAACATCTGCCAGAACTCCAAGATGTACACCACTACTGTGTTATAGTGGCAGCCCGGCTGACGGTGAGTGTCCTGGGTTTTTCTCCTTTTTATCAGTTATTCTGTTTTTTTCTTGGTTTTCTCCCGCCTGCTTTCCTTGTGTCTGCTCCCTTGTGTGTTCTCTCTCCCTCCGCTCCTGAGCCAACAACCTGCACCTGTACCACATCAGCCACCTCGTCAGCCTGCCACACCTGCCAGTAATCACCTCATCCCATCCTGTATTTCTACCCCGGTTCTTCAGTCAGACTCGGCTTGATCGTCGTTGCTCCATACCTGGTGCCACTTCTATATTCAAGCTCTCGTGTTTCTTGTTTTTCCCTACGTTTTCCCAGTGCTTAGTCCTTGTGTCTCTAACCCTGTCTCTCTGTCTTCTTCCCTCCCAGGTACACTCACCTCCGTCCTCCGTTCCGTCAGCTGGGTTCGCTTACCTGGCCTTTTCCCTCGGACTTCCCCTCTCGGCGTCCTCCCAGCTCTCCCTCATGCTTCCCCAGTCAGCCTGCCACCACACTCCTCCACCAACCCCTTAATCTGTTCTCCCGTGCCCTCTCTGATCCTCAGCCCCCAGTGTTTCTCGGCCCGCTGTTACTCCCCTTTGTTCTCAGTCCCCCTGGTTCCCTGTGCCTGTGTCTCCCTGGCGTCCAACCCACCTCCTTCTCCTTTCTCCGAGCCCCCCTCAATAAACCTTTGTTTCTCCTGAGCGTTGCATTTGGGTCCGTTCTGTCCACACCTCACAACAGAACGATCAAGCCAAACTATGGACCCAGCAACTGCTTTTCAGGAGGCAGCCAGTCAGCTCTGCAGGGAGCTGTGTGAGTTGTAGGAAAAGTGGAGGGGCTCTAGTCACGCGGGCGCTTCTCACCTTTGGACAGGTTAAAGTCTCCCAGAGGCCGTGGCTGAGAGACTCCATCCCTGAGGGGCTCGCCAGGTTTTTTCAACTCCCCGCTAGTCCCTCCTGTCTCCGCTGGACTTCCTCTCAACCTGCTAGTTGCATGCTGGGAAGCGTCCACCTGTCCTGCCAGGTACCTGCCGATCTCCCTCCAGCCTGTTTCCCGGCCTGTTAGCGCCCAGCCTGCCTCTCTTTCACCCGGCCTGCACGACCGCACTCTTGATCCCAGTCGTCAGTTTGAGGGAACCCGCCTGGCCATCTTCTCTGGGTTCCGTGGTGGCCATCGGAGGAGACGTGGCCATCACAGCTCACGCCAACACACACCCTTTTCCCCTGATCCCCAGCCCGCTAATGCTGCAGGTCCCCAGCCTGACCCTTGGTCTGCTAGCTCCGCTAGCCTCCCGCTTGTCCCTCCAGATCCTCGGCCTGCTAGCGCCGCTAGCCTCAAGCCTGTCCCTAGGCCTGCTAGCGCCACTAGCTTCCCGCCTTTCCCTCCTGATTCCCAGCCGGCTAGCCCTCACTTTGACCCCGATCCCCGACCTGCTAGCGCCTCCAGCCTGTACCTCCCGAGCCCCCAAGGGTGGCTAGCCCCTTGCCTTGTTGGCGGACCGACCAGCTTCAGCCCCACCGGTGGTCCGGCCGACCCCTACTCCTCGTGTTCTGTTGGCGGATTGACCAGCTTCAGCCCCGCCGGTGGTCCGGCCGAGCCCTGCTCCTCATGTTCTGTTGGCGGACCGACCGGCTTCAGTCCCGCCGGTGGTCCGGCCGACCCCTGCTCCCCGTGTTCAGTTGGCGGCTCGATCGACACCAGCCCCGTCGGTGGTCCGGCCGACTCCTGCTCCCCGTGTTCTCTTGGCGGACCAATCGACACCAGCTCCACCGGTGGTCCGGCCGAACCCTACTTCTCGCACCAAGGCCCTCAGCCCAGCAGCCTCCCCGGCCTCTGGAGAGGAGACCGTCTCGCCTTGCTGTCAAGCAAGGCTGTCTGCTGTCTGTCTGCTGGTGTTTAGTAGTGGTTTGGTATTTTCCTGATTTCAGTCCTGTTCCAGTCTCATGTATTAGTTCTGTACCTTCATGC